>JAPTHN010000292.1:0-236563 GCA_026936325.1 Platynereis dumerilii
TTCTCATCCAGTGAGAGAAAGACACAATGGGTCCATAAAAGCTGATATGTAGGCATGTGGGATAACAATGGCAGCCAATTTTATCTGCTGTGATCAAAGTTAGGTATGGATCAAAGTCTTTGATAAGTAACTACCCTTCCCTATTAAATAACATTGGGCCTGTGTTTCACTAACTTATCAAAGACTTTGACCCATACCTAACTCCAACTACAGCAAAGAAAATTGGCTGCCATTGTTATCCCACTTGCCTCACATATCGGCCTTCATGACCCAATATGTTTTCCTCTCATCAGATGAGAATTCATGCCTCCACAAGCAGCTTGGCTGAGAATGTTTAGCATTGATGCAATCTCACAATTTCATACGCTTCACTTACTGACAGGCGGCACAGTCCTGCTCAACTGACTATCTGTGCCAGCATGGGTTCAAGTCCAGGATGAGTCTCATGAATGTTGATGTTGACATTCTACTCTTTACTAAAACAACTTGATAAACCATTATAGAGTCATTCTGGATAATTTCAGAACTTAAACATAAGCTAAACATGCACTATATAGATATGTCGGTAAAGAAACAACCAATCTCGAATTAGGTAATACATTGGTTTTCAGAACCAAGACAATTGTGGTGGTATAACCAATTTGGTTGATACGGTCTTGTTAACAATAACCTTAGAATTTGTTATCATCATCAATCTGATTTTTGACTGGGTTGTACAGTCTTTTGATGTATTCCAGATGGTGGTGAGCCTTAGGCCTAATCTTTGGTACAAATGTCATTGAATGGTCATTCTGGATTCATAGTCCGAGTCTGACCTGTAATCCACAGTATCCGCATATTCATATACTATTTGGATATCATCAACCCATGTATATAAAGGGCATACTTTAAGATGCTCCTTGATTAATTGGTTTGTTGGGTCAGTACCATACAATTTTGTTCCTGCATTGTGTGACTATACAGTTCCGCCCGAGAGTTTACATACCCTAATGCAAAATGACCATTTTTTCTATTTCTGTGGCAATTTTAATAAAAATGGTACCATAATATGGGGTGAATCGGGACAGAATTGGCCGTTTTTCTGTCATAGCATGGTCACAAATCAACTCAGATATCAAAATGTTATGTCAAAATGTGTCTGGCCATAATATCTCGGTATCCCTAGGAGCTTGAAAAGATATCTTAAATTGCTGAGGCTCAGAGCCAAAAAAACCACTGTCCCAATTCGCCCCACACTTTGTGGTGAATCGGGACAGTCCATTATTTCTACAATTAATACTTCCTACCTTCCCTAAGTGATTGCATCTTGTGAGTAAACATTAGAAAACATGTTCCAAATGCCAAAAATATATTTTGAGAAAAATCTGAAATCAATTTCATTAATAGTATGCAAATTTAAGAAAATGTGATAAATGACAGAAAAATATGGAAAACTATTGTTTTCTGCTCATTTCGCAGGTGATTGTGAATTCTGGACTAAATCCACTGTAAATGATACTAAGTTCAATAATATTCATTGAAAGACCATGCTAGTACATTCAAATGAAAATTGATATGGTATACTTTTTCTTATTCCCGAAACTTTGCCATTGACCTGGATCTGAACGCATGACCAAAGCTATATAATCTCTTATCTGGTCTAGTGTTCTGGTCCCCTGACGCTACTTTAAATTGAAAAAAGGTTCCTGTGAGTTATTTTGGCTCTGGTATTTAGACTTTTTATGGTACAAGCAAAGTTTTGACCACTTTACGAAAATGTTAATTCTGCAGGTGCAAATTAAAAGTGCTCCAGCTCCGTTGCGCCTACAGGTAGAAGCATGAAAATTCATCACAACTTTAACTAGAATGTATTCTAAAAGTGTGACAGAAATCAAATCTCTAAGGCAAATAGAAGTTGGTGTTTTGAAGGAATATAATGATGGTCTGTTCTGTCCCGATTCACCCCATATTACGGTAATGCTGGTAATGATGACAATGTACCAAACGTGTTCTGTTGTATATAGGAGCAGTTATAAGCCATAATTTTGAATTTTTTTAAATGAATGATTTCCCATTGAGGAAATTTATCATCAATTTTTTTTTTTTTGTTCAATCATCATGGTCCATGAAGAAAGACTTTTAATGTGCATGTTTTTGTCCATCACAAGAGTTTTTTTTTGGTGACTTTCAGTGTGAAACCTGTGCTTTATAAATAGGTCTGTAAATTGACACTTTTGTTTCAACTTCATTTACTCTTTTTTAATCAATGGTTGGTAAACCTGAAAATCCTAATTTATGAATAATCGATGTATTTATGCCCAAGGACGATTACCCTACATTGCACTTTAGTTGGTAATGATGTAAATAAACAAAAGATAATCTTTTTCTATCGGAATGGCTTTAGTGGACATTCAAATTGATCCGAAGGGTTGTCAAACCTTCAGGTATGTTATTTCCTGATAGAATAAGTCGCTGATGTGCATGGTTGACAAATTTTCTCTCCATACCTTGTATATTGACGTTCCTTGAGGTGCGATAAACATCGGCCCAGATGGGGAAACTCTAGCTTGTTTTGAAGGTCAATTGGGGAAAACAAATGAACGTCCTTGGCTAAGGGATTCCTTTGGGTCATTTTAGCCAGTGATAAGGTATTGGGTAATTCCCATTTGACAGCCGCCTTTCCCAGTGGTGTACTGCCTGAACCACTTTGACTCCATGACAAGGTACTTCCGTTTTCTCCATTCTTTGTTTGCTCGTCTGATGAAAGGACGTGACTAAAGCATAACAGGGATGTGCCCAAATTTTGCTGAAATAATGCATCTGGCTTGTACATGTTATCCGTGCACTATCTGTCGGATATGCATTTGTCAACTGCTGTGACATGAACTACGCAAGTACATGACTTGCACATAGTTCAAGTTCACAAGCCTGCAATACATTATGTAAAATGCAGTATGCTGGGGCAAAATGCATAAGCAAATGATACCATACAAATTCTCTAAGAGCAGATTGGGTGTGAAATCCAGCCTATTTGACATTTGGGCTTTTTTGTTTTTGGAGCGTTGTAGGGGCCCCCTGACTGGTTGAGTCCATGGTATCTGTCATTCTGCCACATAGGCCAGTCTGCCCCGGAAAAGTTAAAGTTAAACCAAAGGTAGGATCATGACAACTATGAAGATCCTTACTCACGAATATTGTTTTTAGCAATGCGGTATTGTTAGAGGTAATGTTTTGCAGAATCCAAGGGAATAAAGCAATTCTATAGTGGCCATTAATGGAGCAGTGAAAGCAAACACATATATAGGGTAGGGTGTCCCAGAAAAAAATAATGTCCTGCGATTTTATCGCATACCCCCTCAAATTGTGCTATCATCCAAAAAAAGAACCTGTGACAAATTTTAGAAGATTTGAACATCATTAACCTGGCCCTCAAGTGCCTTGAAAATTGGGCGTTTTTGATCAATTTGGCGATTTCGCGTCGTTTTTCACTGTTTACACATGGGATATTAACAGACTTACCATGATTGGATCCAGTAAATATAATGTTAGAAGTCAACCACAATATAGACAGAACAACTTCATGTGAAAAAAAAGCCCAACTATGTGGGCTTTGCATCTCAAAAGAGGGGCTGTTTTTGGATC
This sequence comes from Platynereis dumerilii, assembly GCA_026936325.1. Lineage (NCBI taxonomy): Eukaryota > Metazoa > Annelida > Polychaeta > Phyllodocida > Nereididae > Platynereis > Platynereis dumerilii. Next base: position 3,622 of record JAPTHN010000292.1, read on the forward strand.
AAAATTGCTTAATTTTCCTATTATTTGTAGGGGAGACCGGGGCTGGTTGTCACAGGGGCAGGTTGTCACAGTGTGTAAAACTTAAACATGCTACTATTTCTATTTAAAGCATGCAGGAGCACTGCCATTCTATATGAATGGCTAAAGGGGAGTGACTTAAACCTATTTGGTGAATATATACCTATATTATATGAAATCTTGATGTCCTATTGGCCATTTTGTAAAATTCAGAATTCGGGGCAGGTTGTCACACTTTCGGGCAGGTTGTCACACTCTCGGGGCAGGTTGTCACACTTTTGGTTAAGAGCTTGGCGAAGGAAGTGGAACTCTGTAGAGCAGATCTTGACCAAGAAAAGTTATTTTGGACATATGAGGAATCATTTGCTTGCCCAGTGAAGACCTTAACAAACACGCTACTGTGTACAAGGGTGCTACAAATGAAGGCTTACCAATCAGCAGGAAAGCATTCTGATCTGGAGGAGGATTTTTACGATTTTTTTAGCAAATTTTACATATAAATTTGAAATCGATTTATTTAAACACAATGCAAAATATCTGCATACATCTTCAGTCACCAATAGCATATATAAAGCACACATTTATATTTGTGTTAGTTTTTTGGTTTAAAAGCCTGGTTCTAATAGGTAACAGCCAGCTCCAAAAAGTGTGACAACTTGCCCGCCTTTTTGTGACAACCTGCCCCGATTGATGAAAATTCCAAAAACGGGTGACCAAGGCCGTTGTTATCAAAATTTTCACTATTTGTTTTTATCATGATTTAAAGAAATGTCTACATGGTAAGTTTATTAACTGTACCTTTTTCAACAACTATTTGATAAAGACTAGTATTGCATGCAAGTTGAAGGTAAAAAATTACTTTTTGTGACAGGAAATTTTTAACAGACCGTGTGCCTACCAGACTCCCTTTCAGGGGTCAACATTTTTCAGAAAGACTCCAGGGGTTTATAAAAGCAGTAAACAATGATTGGTTGAGCTGTGTGACTCCATAGTTTAGTGCAATAAAAAGTGTGACAACCTGCCCCTGTGACAACCAGCCCCGGTCTCCCCTACTTGCTACATAACATAAAGTCTGAAAGCAAATGTCATTTGCTTTCAGACTTTATCTATCTGGAAGGTTTGGGGCAGTGGCTAAGTATAACAGAATGGTAGCTTCTGTTGAAAAATACATTTTTAGAAAATTCTCAAAACTTCATAGTTACTATTCCATCTCACATCTCTGAGATCTCTCAGTAACAGGGGAATGAATGTGTCACTAGTGTCATTTGCATCCAACTTCAATAAGTTACTTACAAATGTGTTGCAAACATGGCATAATATATAGATTTGCATAACTTGTGGCTGGCTGATATTACAGCATACAGCAACTCATTAAAAGGAATTACTAAGTAATGAAAGTGATCAATCTCAAATTGTATATTATATCTTATGATTATGGTATCAGCTTAAATCTTTTCAGTGAAGGCACTGCTTTTGTTTCCTCAAACTTACTTTACAGATCAGAAGGCTAATAAAAAAATTCAATGACAGCAAAGGCCCTGTCAGAGATTGAGGCTTCAAGATAAGATCAGTTAATCTCTCCAAATACCACAGGTACATGTTGTATGTCACCAATGTAGCCAAGCGCCAATGAGCCGTTTACTGGAATTGGTACCATGTACGTTCTAAATAAAAGATTAGTTATATTCAAAAGATTTTGATTTTGATTTTATTTGTTCAACAAATTCATCAGTGCATATACAGCTATATACAACGAATGTGCGACATACTATGACTATTTAAAAAGGAATACTTTTCACTCTTGTAGGTTTACTATGTTATGTAGCAAAACCTTTTCTCATCCATGATGGCTGCATCAAATAACAGAATTAAGAGTTACGGACGTGGATATTATGGAAAACGTGTATTGAGTGTTCACAGCTTTTGTAGTGAAATGGTATTATAAGTCACTAAACAGTAATGATTAAGCCACTAAAGTGGTGAATTCCTCCTATATATATATCTTAGGCTGTATGGTGGAATGTTATTCTGTGTCAGCTAGACGGATGATCCAGTAATTAATGCTCTCACACTTAACAAATTGATCGCTCTTGATTAGAGTTTTGTAAGAAATTAATTGCAGTTGCAAAATATGTTACTTCCATATCTGAACCTGAGAGACAAATGGATTGCAAATGGGTTGGTATATTGGATTGGTTATACCTTATTGAATCAGATCAGAGAAAAAGATGTGTCTGATTGCTGATTGCAACAAGCAATGAACAATGTGGCATATGAGTTTAATGCAGTTGTGTCTTCATGGGATCAATGAAGAAATAAAGATTTCACATGACCTCATGAATGCTTGGCAACCTTCCACCACTATTAACTTATATTGGATGTATGTCACACCAGTTCTCTCTGGTTCTGTCGGCCATCATATTCTCTTCAGAAACCTTATGCTATGTGCTGCCACTTCAGCATCAGCACTCTTTAGCCTACTACAAGCAAATTAGGTCTACAATTTGCAGAAGTTATGAGTTCAGATTCTGCAAAAATATCAAAGGAGCTTCAATGATTATATTGTAATGTGACATTTCCATGCTTGAATACCTGCAGGTTCAATTTTACCACTGATGTTGAAGGCCCTTGTTGGATCTTAATGCCTGTAATTGACAGCTCCCTTTTTGGTGAAAAAATAAAAACCTTCAAATTTTCTGCTGACTGCCCCAATGGGAATTCTCTTATCTAACCCTATTACACAATTTGATACCAGGTTGCTTTCCATGTCTTAATGACAAGCTTACATATTGAATTGAGTTGATTACATGGATATTACATGGATATAATTCCATAGTCCCTTAATTTGAAAACGCTGAAAAAAGACGCAAAATCGCCAAATTTGTCAAAAACATCATATTTTCAAGGCCCTGTAGAGATGTAAAGCCCACATAGTTGGTCATTTTTTTCACATGAAGTTGTTCTGTCTATATTGTGGTTGACTTCTAACATTATATTTACTGGATCCAATCATGGTAAGTCTGTTAATATCCCATGTGTAAACAGTGAAAAACGACGCGAAATCACCAAATTTATCAAAATTGCCTAATTTTCAAGGCTCGTGAGGGCCATGCAGTTTAATGATGTTCAAATCTTCTAAAATTTGGCACAGGTTCTTTTTTTGGATGATAGCACAATTTGAGGGGGTATGCGATAAAATCGCAGGACATTGTTTTTTTCTGGGACACCCTAATATAGGGGGTGGTGATAAAAATGAACTTTAAAATTTCAAATGGAAACTATCCAAACATTGTTAAGACAGAAAAATGCAGCAAATTTATGTATTACACAAAGCTGTAGCTTCATTTTTGGTGCTCCCAAGCTCATCTGAAGATAATAAACTTTTGAGCTAAAATTATTACGTTTTTCGAAATCGCGGTTATTGATAACTTGATGTAGGTAATAGTTATCCCATTGAGAATGGTGCCATTGTCTTCGTCTTAAAGAGAGCTTTCAAATGAGTACCAACATGATATGAATTGATGTATATTTGACCACTTTTAAGCATTTGAATTATAATATAATGTTGAACTATCACAATCATAATAAGACAATATAATGAGAGTCTATTCCCTGTGGAGCTTGCATGCAACATTGCTAAACATGCATATTCTTGGAATTTAGGTGCATAGAATATGTTTATGAATTTTAACATCCTTTTCTGATGTAACTGCTTGTAGAATCAAAGATGGCTGCAAAAAATGGATGAAAAGGTGGCCGCCGAGAAGAATTTAATCCTATTTCAGCCCTAATTCAAAATTAATTACCTCCAAATGGCAGGTCATCTTCTATATATTTTTTCAGAGAGGAAAATAAAGTCCTTTTTATATGTCTAAAAGTTATGGACATTAAAAGCATCATGCATTTATATCCATCATCCTGCACTGCGGCCAAAATTCCAGAATGGCGGTTTATCCTTTTCAGGCCTGTAATAACTGTACTGATGCAAAGACATCGTAGAGCAGCTAATGGAATGTAGCCTTGCTTTTTGGGTCTAGAAACTGTTTTACACAAAATTCCTGTTGAGACAATTGTTAAAATTGCCAGGTAATTTATAAAGATTAACAAAGGAGAACTAATTTTGTGTTTCTTCTCTAGGTCAAAAAATTCATCAGGCAGTGACAGGCACTAATTAAGGCAAGGAAAGCAATTCATATGTTTCCATAAAACACTTGCCTATAAAGACATTTCAAAGATCTCACTACAATGGCAAGCTGATAGGTAATTTAGTAGTGAATAATATTTGAGTCAGTACTCAGCATTGTGTAACAATGTCGAATGGGTATGATTTTCAAATCTGTACAGGTATTAATTAAATTCTGTTAAACTGATAAGTTTCCATGACATTTCTAAAGCTATCTACTTAATGATTTTTCTAATTTTGTGAGAGATGATGCTGGCATGTTTTCATAATCTTCATCAAAAATTCCTTTACCAAGGAGATGAAGAAACCTAGAAACTTGTCATTAAAATTCTGTCAATTAGCAGATGAATGGGACCAGGTGTCTCTTTACTATTACTTTTTGGTACCATCTTGGGAGCCACTTCATAATTAGTAGAGATGATACTGCTTGTATGTTTTCATTAGAGCTGTTTGCAGATTGGCTGTCGATCGAAACAATGTGTTTTCTTCTCTTCAATTTGCAAACTGGCATTGCCACGTCATTAACAGTTACCTGCTTGTTTCCTAATAGATCAAATGAAAACTGACACAAACAATATCATTAAAACATGTTTAAGCCAGTGACATCACTAAACTACAGTCTGCCACTTTGATGTAGAAAAAGAGTGGACTGTTGCACTGTGAAAATGGTACTTCGTGTGGCCTCTTTGCAGCGACAAATTAGTCTTTGAGAGGTCTCCCTTCCCATTACATGAAATATTTAAACGAAATAATTTGAACATTGTAAAATATGTATGGGAAAATAAACGAAATCTGAATCTGAATCATGCTGGCGATTTGTAATGATGATACCCAATACTTGGGATGTCAATTTGATTTAAGGGATACTTTTGTGTGTCAGATGGAATGTTGTCCACCACATTGAATTGAACAAGCAGATTTTATCAGAAAATATATAAATATTAATTTTTGGCAAAAAACTGATATAGAATCTTGATTTGCAAATCTTTAGCCGACATTTCTACAGGAGCCATATAATTACCACAAGAGAACTGACTTTGTAGCTTATCCCGTTGCATTTATTAGTACATGGCACCTGAAAAATAGGGTAGATTGGTCATGTTGGTATTCAAATGAAAGCTCTTTTCATACTGAAGCCAATGGAGTTAATGAAATTAACCTTAACATCACTAGGTGAAAGATATAGCAAACCGCGACTTCGCAAGTAACCAAAATACTACCGAAAATTAACAAAACTTTCAATCGGTCTTGGGAGGGACCAATAATAATGCTACAGACATGTATTATACCTTTTTGGAAACCATTTCTCACCCTTAACAAAACCTAGATAGTTTCCATTTGATTATCAGCAATTTGATTTTTTCCATGATTTATCACCACCCCCCTAACATATAGAATGTATATCAATTGCAGGCTATGAGAAGTCTGCTTTCATAACAGACATAAACTGATTTTCTAAATTGGACATTTTCCTTAAATCTTATATCCATAGACAGATTATAGTTCAATATGGTAAATTAGCAGACAATGAGCTTTTAGAATACCAACCTTTTACGCTGACAATTGGCTGTTGTTTTAAAACACAAATTGTACAATGGCATTAAACTGAAGAATTTCATCCTTTCCATGACAACAATATTTGTTGGTGCTGCACAAATAAAATTACTTTGTTGCAATGCACAATGACACCACATTGGCAATCATGTATTATAAAGAGAACAATACAGCTCACAATTGGGAATAAGAAGAACAGTGATATGACAAAGCTATATTCGTGGGTCATTTGTGTAAAGCCAAATAAATGTCGGATTCTTTCAATTTCGCCGGGTCAAAGTTCCTCTCAGGAAGACTTACTATTTCGAGATAAGTTACACACTGACTTATAAGGATTCCAGAGACAGATCTTGAAAATGTGAAATTGGGGAAGACACAAAATTAATGAAAGAGTATGGCAAATGAACTCAATTTGAGGGTGAAAAGGTCCTTTTACATTTAAGTCTTAGAGCCCAAGTACAAATAGAATACAGGGCTCACAATCCCTGTATCAATTTCGATAAACACCCTGAAAATGACTGAGGATTTGTTTCATGTAAATGAGATTTACCCGGTGTCCCAAAACCAAATTCAATGTATCTAATTTTGACTTTAAGTTCAAAATATTGAAGACCAAAATTGAAAATGAAATACGTATGATGAAATTATTTTAGCAAAAATCATATCACAACTAATAAAATTTATCCTTCAAACTACTGTAGTAGCCAAATGAACCCAGTGACGCCAAGCAGGAGTCCAATTTCTCACCAGTTTTTCATCTATTTCAACAATACCCTCTTGTGAGTACAACCATAAAATCAGTCAGCAGTGAATATGGTTGGTGATAAGATCAGCATGAAGGGAAGGTAGATGTACCGAATACTACACACCTACATGTATGCATGACCATATTGTGGGTGAATTATGCATTTACAGAACACTTACAACATAGACATTATAAGATAAAAAAGACTAGGCCTGCATATGACATGACTGATTAGCAGACAACCAGTTTTAGATAAGTTAGAGAATATTGTTTATCAGAACCAAGATAGTTATTAATTACTATTATTCCAACCTCCCCCCCATAGGCGTACCAGAGGAGGGGGGGGGGCAGGGGCGGTCACCCCCTCCCCCATAAAACTTTGGGAAACAGTGAGATCAAGGAAAAAAGACAAAAAAATTCGGGTAGCTTGTCAAATAAAAACTATTGAAAATTAATGATTTCCATTCAATTTAATTTGAAATGGTATTAAATTAAAATCTTTAAATTCAGGCAAATGTCGCTCCCCCCTCACCAAAAATTGCATGCCCTGTCCGCCTATGCTCCCCTTCCACCTTAAGCATCATAACTTATGGTCAATCATCACCGTCTATATAGAAAGATTTTTAGTTAGTTTTTTTTTTTTTCTCCATCCCTGAGTATTTTTTTGGTGACATTCAAGGTAAAAGCTGTGCTTTATAAATATGCCTACATACTGACACTTTTATCTAATATTATTTACTTTTTTAATCGATGGTTAGTAAACCAGGAAATCCTAATTTATTAATAATCAAAGTATTTATGCCCAAATAAGATTACTCTTTATAACGTACTTTGGATAGTAATGATGTAAATAAACAGAAGATATTTTTTTCTATCAGAATGACTTTAGTGGTCCATAAATCGGTCTGAAGGGTTGTCAAACCATCAGGTATATATACCATTTTAGAGAATATGTTGCTGATTTGCATGGTTGACATATTTTTTTCCATACCTTACCTTGTATATTAACTTTCCTTGAAGAGCAATAAACATCGGCTGAAATGGCGAAACTCTTGCTTGTTTTGAAGGTCAATTGGACAAAACAAATGAGCATCCTTGGCTTAGGGATTCCTTTGGGTCATTTTAGCCTTTGATAAGGTACGGGGTGATTTTCATCTGACAGCCGCCTTTCCCTGTGGAGTACTGCCGGAACTGCTTTGACACCAAGACAAAGTACATCCGTTTTCACCATTCTTTGTTTGCTCATCCGATGAAAGGACGTGAATAAAGTGTAACAGCGATGTGCTCACATTTTGCTGAAATAATGCATCCGCCTTGAACACTGTACATGTTATCCATGCAGTATCTGGTGGATATTCATTTGTCAATTGCTGTGACAAGAACTATGCAGTGTACACGACTTGCGAATAATTCAAGCTCATAAGTCTGCTATGATAATGTATAATGCAGTAAGCTGGGGCAAAATGTGTACCTATTCGACATTTCGGCTTTTTTGTTTTAGGCACCTTGCATGGGTCCCCTGACTAGTTTGGTCCTTGGTATCTGCCACTCAGCAACATAGGCCAGTCCGCCCCAGAAAATTTAAACCAAAGGTAGGATCATGACAACCAATGCAGATCATTACTCACGGATTGCAATATTCACTGTAAAAGGTTGCTTCTAAGTTTCCGCGTAATTCTTAAAGAACTGTAATACTTAGCTGGGATATCAGGTAAGAACATGCAGCCGGTCATTCAGACATTCAAAGAAGCCATATAACTTGCCTTCCTTTTCTCCCATTTTCAGTACAATTGATTCTAGACCGATAATGTCAATTTTGTGCCAAGAAAGTGTCACAGATCTATGAAAACTAGACTGTTGTCTGAAGCCGTATTGAGCAGATCTGCGTGAAATCTGACGTACTTCTCCGCCAATGTATTGTTGGCCTGTCCTTGAATATCGTGCATGTTTAGCAATGGAGTATTGTTAGAGCTAATCTTTTGCAAAATCAAAAAAGAATAAAGAACAGTGAAAACAAACAGATATTGAATGAATATTATTTTTAACAGTGTCCATTGTGAGCTCTGCAAAATATGCTTTTATAATAGACATAAATTAATTTTCTAAAATGAATATCGTAGTTAAATCTAATATACATCAAGATATAGTATTTCAGTTTGTTTAATTAGTAAACAGTCGGCTTTAAGAATACAAAAGTCTGCACTAACAATAGGCATTCAAAATACAACATACACAGACATAAAACTAAAGGACTTGTGGCGATTTATATAAGAACCAATTGTCAACTATAAACTGAACAATATGGCTTACAATTGAGTATAAGAAGAACAATACCAAAGCTGTATTCGTGTATCATTTGTGTAAAGCATCATAAACGTCAGGTTCCTTTCTTTTCCTCCAGGTCAATTTGCTCCCTGGAAGTTCCTGGCAGGAAGTCTTACTATTTCAGGATAACTTACACAATGACTAGTAAGGATTCTGCGGGACTGGATCCGAAAATGTCGGACAGAGTTGTCAACAAATGAAAAATCATTGATAATGTACTCAATTTAGAGCAATACATTTTGTCTCCCTATTGAAAAGGTGCTTAAAAGAAAGGTGAGAACCGTATTTTACTTATTGTATCTATTAATTTTTCTAATTGATTAAATTGTCATTATAAGCCAAATCCATGAAGACCATGTATGTGAAAACGCTCTTCTTGTTTCCAACTCAAACATTGCAGGGCTCCCCCCTCCACCTCAAGCATAACTTATGGTCAATCATCACGTTCCATATAGAAAGACTTTTAGTTAGTTTTTTTTTCTCCATCCGTGAGTTTTTTTTGGTGAAATTCAAGGTAAAACCTGTGCTTTATAAATAGGCCTACATATTAACAATCTTTTTCTAACATCACTTACTTTTTTATCAATGGTGACTAAACAAGGAAATCCTAATTTATGAATAATCGAAGTATTTATGCCCAACTGACATTACTCTATACCATGCACTTTAGATGGTAGTGATGTAAATTTAAACAAAAGATATTTTTTTCTTTCGGAATGGCTTTAGTGGGCCATAAATCATTCTGAAGGACTGTCATATATTCAGGTTTAGACCATTTTCCTGATAGAATATGTCACTGATCTGCATAGTTGAAATATTTTCTCTCCATGCCTTAACTTTCCTTGAGGTGCGATAAATATCGGCAAAAATGGTGAAAATCTAGCTTGCTTTGAAGGTCAATTGGAGTAAACAAATGAGCGTCCTTGGCTTAGGGATTCCTTGGGGTCATTTTAGCCAGTGATAAGGTATTGGGTAATTCCCATTTGACAGCCGCCTTTCCCAGTGGTGTACTGCCTGAACCACTTTGACTCCATGACAAGGTACATCCGTTTTCTCCATTTGTTGTTTGCTCATCCGATGAAAGGACATGATAAAGCGTAACAGCGATGTGCTCTTATTTTGCTGAAATAATGCATCCAGCTTGTACATGGCATCCGTGCAGTATCTAGCAGATACGCATTTGTCAATTGCTGTGACATGAACTATACAGTCTACAGTACAACCCAAAATAGAGTACGATTACCCCAGCAGGAAGGAAGAATCAGCCACTACTTTACCTTTTCACACCTTTTGACTACCTCTGAATCACTTCCTACATTTACCTACTTGAAACTACCTTTTAAAATTACACTAGAATCATATTTAAACAAGACCAATTTAAACTCAATCACCCCCATTGTGTTTGATGTACTTGATATTTTGCACCTCTGCTAATTGCAGTTACATTGGTAGCTGTCTAAATAGAGTTTTTAATGTGGGCTAAGGTTGTTGAAAGGAGTCAAAGGGAGTTGTTAGGAGATTTGGGGTGGAGAGGAGAAAAGAGGGCAAAATAGGTAAACAGAGGACTTCTGACAGAACATTTCATTTTCTTACTTTATTTTGAGTTGTACTGTACATACATGACTTGCGAATAATTCAAGTTTATAAGTGTGCTATGCTAATGTATAATGCAGTAAGCTGGGGCAAAATGTACAAGTACATGATGGCATACACATTCTCTAAGAGTAGATTGGATGTGAAATCCAACCTATACAACATTTTGGCTTTTTTGTTTTAGGCACCTTGCATGGGTCCCCTGACTAGTTTGGTCCTTGGTATCTGCCACTCAGCAACATAGGCCAGTCCGCCCCAGAAAATTTAAACCAAAGGTAGGATCATGACAACCAATGCAGATCATTACTCACGGATTGCAATATTGACTGTAAAAATGTCCGCGTAATTCTCAAAGAACTGTAATACTTAATCTGGGATATCAGGTGAGAATGTGCAGCTGGTCATTTAGACATTCAAAGAAGCCATATAACTTGCCTTCCTTTTCTCCCCTTTTTCGTACAATTGATTCTAGACCAAATCAGATAATGTCAATTTTGTGCCAAGAAATTGTCAGAGATCTATAAAAACTATACTGTCGTCTGAAGCTGCATTGAGCAGATCTGCATGAAATCTGACGTACTTCTCCGCCAATGTATTGTAGGCCTGTCCTTGAATATCGTGCATGTTTAGCAATGGAGTATTGTAACAGCTAATCTTTTGCAGAATCCAAAAAGAATAAAGAACAGTGAAAACAAACAGATATTGAATGAATATTATTTTTTTAACTGTGTCCATTGTGAGCTCTGCGAAATCTGCTTTTATAATAGACATAAATTAATTTTCTGAATTGAATATCGGAGTTATATCTAATATCCATCAAGATATAGTATTCAATTTGTTTAATCAGCAGACAGTGGGCTTTTAGAATACAAAAGTCTACACTAACAATAGGCATTCGAAATACAACATACACTGATATAAAACTGAAGGACTTATGGCGATCAGTGGCGTAGCCAGGGGGGGGGGCAAGGTGGGGCAATTGCCCCCCCTGTGGCTGCTCTTGCCCCCCCCTCTTGCCCCTCCTCTGGCTTTGGAGTAAAATAAAATAAAATTAGCCTGAAATGTCCAGTGCATGACCTGGTTTTACTATTCTGCTTAGGATGGCACTACCTAATAGTGTTTCAAACGCTGACGTAATTATTTAGCGGCCAAGCAACTGATGGAGCCGAAAAATGCAGGGCCTCGAAACACCAACTGAACTCTCCCGAATTTGTCAAATTTATTCAATCATACAGATACAGTGAGGCTCTGTAAAATTGCAATGACAATCTCAGCATCCAGTGCTTCTTGTGAGGGAAGCTTCTCTGTCATAAAGATGACAAAAGCCTTTGTGAAAATTCAATGGCAGATGAGAGGCTCTCAAACCTAAGAGTCATCCATATTGAATGACAAAAGTCAAATTCATAATAATTATTCATTTGATTTGGATGAGTTTGTAGAGATATTTTCAAACAGGATCATGCTTCTTAACTCATATCAGAGATTGATGTTGCGACATTGAAATTTAGTGTCTCTATTGCAGGCCTCCTAGAACTCCTACTTTTCCTAACTTTTTTTTAGAAATCATCCTACTTTTCCTTTTCGGACAGTCCTACTTTTTTAAAATTCAGAAATGGTAAATTTAGTAAAGTGGCAAATCTTGTCTCTTCATAGGACAAAGTTCAAGCTTTGAGTCAGAAATGTCAGATATTTGACTGAAAAAATCTTAAGGCTCATTGTACATTCTTTCGACAAGGTTTGGGACTTATCTTGAAGGAAAAAATTGTGTACTTTCAATGAAGGCATCAAAATGAAGACAATATCTTGTCCCTTTGTCTTGTTTTTTGGCAAAATGTGACTAAAACAGGCTCCTACATGACCACAATTAATGATCCTAATTTTTTTGGCCAAACTCCAATTTTTTTCTGGAGGGCTGCTAGGAGGCCTGCTATTGTTATTACACTGCTCTGTTCTAATTAAGGATCGAGATAATTTTTCATTATTCTATATGACACTCATTACATTCCTATAATACGTTTATGAATAGTTTATAGGCCTGATAGGTCTGATGAAAAATCATGCATTTTTTCTGTTCTAGTGTGATGACATTGCTAAGATATATGATTGCTATTTGATGAGCATTATAACTTTTCTGTTTCTTGTTCAAGACTGAAATAATATTTTCATTGATACCAGAATTCTTGTTTTTGATAAAAATGTCACTTTTCTGATGTTTTTCTTTGGTGTCTTCTTCATCTGTGGATCCAATCATCTACATTCAATATTTAGCGGCATTCAGTCAAGCAAATTTATATATATAATAACTTAACATTTAGCAGCAAAATATCAAATGCCTTAAAAAATGATATGTAAATACAACATATAATTAAATTTCTTGCACTTCATGGTCAATTTAACTTGTTTAATGATTATGATAATAACCATTGTGGGAGTCATGTGAATTTTAAAATGTCGATAAATGTCGTTAAAGGTCTTGCCCCCCCTCAAGAAGTCCTGCCCCACCCACTGCCCCACCTGTGGCAGATGTCTGGCTACACCACTGGTGGCGATTTATATAAGAACCAATTGTCAACTATAAACTGAACAATATGGCTTACAATTGAGTATAAGAAGAACAGTACCAAAGCTGTATTCGTGTATCATTTGTGTAAAGCCACATAAATGTCAGGTTTCTTTCTTTTCCTCCAGGTCAATTTGCTCCCTGGAAGTTCCTGGCAGGAAGTCTTACTATTTCAGGATAACTTACACAATGACTAGTAAGGATTCTGCGGGACTGGATCCGAAAATGTCGGACAGAGTTGTCAACAAATGAAAAATTATTGAAAATGTACTCAATTTAAAGTTAGGCCTATACAGTTTGTCCCCTATTTTAAAAGTTGCTAAAAAGAATATTTAGAGCCATATATCTAACTTATAAATTCTAATAATAATTTTTTTTAATTTGATTAAATCGTCATTCTAAGTCAAATCTATCAAAAACTTATATGTGAAAGCCCGCTTTTTGTTTACTAGTCAAACATTGCAGGGCTCTATTTAAGTAATTTAAGGATCTACAGTTAAATAAACTCACTTAATAATGGTAAACACGCACTTCGGTTGATTGGAAGTGTATACTATACTTAAAATCTATCAGTCTGTTATGTTTCACTGCAAGTTCAGTTTTACATGGAATTGCATTCATCTATTGAAATGTGCTGTTTCACAACGGGTTATGTCACTTTTGCAAGCAACTGTAGAAATGTCGTTGAAAACAATATACACGTATCGCTATGATAAATTCTTTCGCGAACTGGTGTCGTAGTGTGAGCCTGGCATGCAAATGTACAATCGTGATATCATATGGTAATGTACCTTTTATCAAGAGATGTGCAATCCAATCAAATTTTATACACATTAATCGCGTATACCCAGTACAAACAATCCTGAAACCACTTTGTAGAATCCACAAACAACAGTTTCATTTAAGCAGAGAGAACCTGGCTGATTGCATTTTGCACTCTGTTTATTTCATTAGCCTGAACAAAGATTTTCTCATTATTCGTTGGAAAACTTGCTGGAAAACTTGCAAAGAATTTTTAAGCATAATTTCGTGGGCTGTTGTGTTGCTTTCTCTGTTGTGAATTCCATCTGAAAATGAAAAGGAATTTGTAAAAGGGAATGATCTCACACTGCTTCAAACAAGCTCATTAGTGATTATATGGCATTACCGCTATAGCCTTATAGGAAGTACACAGCTGCCAGGATTAGTGTCATTCCAATTAAATGAAGGTCCCTCAGTGTTATGGATTTGAGATAAGTCATAGAATTATTAATGACCATTCTAATTTCTCTAGCTCAAAAACTGATGTCACGATCTCATTTCAATTGCTTTTCTAAATGCTTCTCTATAACACTTGGCATTCATGGTAATCCCATTTAACTACTTATTAAAGAGATTGGATTATTACATGTAGAGGAAAAATATTACTCATGTGGTGTATCCAACTGTATAACATCGATCCAATACAAGTCACTACAGAAACCAATAAATACACACGTCATATCCAAAGTAGGCCAACACATAAATCTATCAAAATGGGCTATATCAGTGATCACATAAATCTATTTCATTTTATGCACCAATAACTATGTGACAGATTATCATATATCACACCGTTGTCTCCCAACCAGGGCTGTTAATCAGTACTTTTCGAAGTACTTAAGTCCAGTACAGTACTTTTCAAATGTTCCCAGTACCCAGTACAGTACCCAGTACTTTTTTAATCACTGTACTTAATTCCAGTACCCAGTACTTTTGAAAGTACTTAAGTCCAGTACCCAGTACTTTTTGATGTCTCACACATTGAATCACAATTGTCGAAAACAAAATTGCAATCTTTTTCTAAATATAGTGAAAAAATAACACCATCATCTGATCATACACTTTATCAATATTGTGTACAAGCAATTATACTCATCCTGTATAAAAAATCTTGCAAGATAAATTATAGATTAAATAAACCGACAAAAACTTGTGTTTCTTTTTCAAGCAAATGGGATATTCATGGAATACAGTTTCATTGGACAGATAGATAGATAGATAGATGGATAAATTGATAGATGGATAGACGGATGGATGGATGATTGGGACTTTACGTCCTGTATTTATGCACTTGGTAGGCTAATTGGGACAGGTGAGGGACACGGTAATGAGGCTAAGGACAGATAGAGGTAGATTGGATAGATAGAAAGATAGAAAGATAGAAAGATAGATAGATAGATAGATAGATAGATAGATAGATAGATAGATAAAAAGATATATATATATATATATATATATAGATAGATAGATAGATAGATAGATAGAAAGTAGGAATTTCATTAATAACATTGCAAAAGACTGTGATATTTTGAATGCTTGTCAAATTAAGGAACTAGTCAGAATAAGATATTCAGATTTTAATCACTGGGTCTTTATTAGACACCCAGAAAATTAGTGGGTTATTGGGTATTAATGAATAAAATATTTATTACTATTGATCAAATTAGTTTTGAAAAATTGATATCTAACTGACACAGATTAGGCCTATGTTTAAGCAAGCAATGGATGAAAATTGACATTCTATTGTGAAGTTCCCTGTCCAATTGTAAAGAGGGTAATTCTCACACCTGTGTACAAGGTCAGGTACATGCAGTGACCCAATTTCTTTGCTAAAGACAATAGGCCAATGCATTCACACATACATGCCTCAATGAACATGGAAAACCCCTCCAAAAGATGGCACTGAAATTGATTGAATAATTACTGAATTTATTCATGTGTGCAGCATACTTTCAACATGATGCATCATGAAATAAAAGTTATTTCTCAAATAATTATCATAACCATATTCATTTTCATAACTTTTGAAAGGTTAACCAAACAAATTCAGTGAGTGAAACAGAATTAATACATTATGGATAAATTATTTCTTGATAATCAAAGTAACTTTAACTATATAAATGAAAATTATATAAATGTTGTTTACATGTTAACTGCAGAACTGAGATGCTAGTTCAGCAAGTTGGACTACTCAGATAGTGACTCTGTCATGTCCTGTCTAATTGCAATCACATTTCTCATTTTCTTTGACTGGTTTAAGTATGAGTTCTTCAATAGCATAAATTGAAATTGACTGATTGCTATAGGTCTGCACAATCCAATTGCCATATGTCTGCATTATCCAATGAAACTGTATTCCATATATATCTCTTCTAAGAGTCAAAATAAATAATTATTTTTTAATTATTTATTATATAAATTCAATTATTGAAAAGTATTATTTTTATAGTAATATTTAGAACAGACTATATGAAATTTATGATTTTATGAAATGTTATTTATTAACAAATTGTCTTGGAAAATATTGACACTTCATTCAACATGTCTTGTAAGCTGTCATGTTGGCTTTTTTTCACTGAAAGTACTTAAATGTACTTAAAAAGTACTTAAAATTTCAAGTACTTTTTGCAAAGTACTGGGTACCAGTACAGTACTTTTGGGTTCAGTACTTCCAGTACCCAGTACATTCCAAGTACTCAAGAAATTGTACTTAAGTACAGAAGTACTTAAGTACTCAAGTACTTGTTAACAGCCCTGCTCCCAACAGACCTGGTGCCTACACAGCCCACCTTGCCTGCAGCGCCAAGACAGCCTGCTTCAGTGTTCAGCAGCTTCTAACATCACTAAAGGCTCCAGCACCCACAGCTCAGCCACAGAGGATGTAGGATGTAGCTAGCGTCATGACGTTCTGCATGACGCTCCTCCCAGCGTCCTGAGCCTTCATTGAGGCTCTGTAAGCTGGGAGAACAGCAGATTGTACAGACAGTTTTAATTCAAGGATGTCACCATTACAAATGCTGAGAAATACGACAGTCACACTGCTCGTGATTCTTTCAACACTTCTTCAGATATCCAAGGGAAAAAGACACGTAGGCAGCACGTTTAACATGTGAGTGTTAATACTTTCCATTTTCTATTGATTTTTCTTCATCACTGAAAAAAATATCGGGGTTAATACACACCTGATAAATTGTAATAACAAGCTTACACTGTCAAATCGATCTTATAGAAAAAAGTGTAGTTTATGGCAGCCCAATAGATTTAAGCTTACAAAAAAAGTTTTAAATCAGTAGCAGTGCTTCCGCTGGGCACTAGTTCAGGACACTATTAAAAAGAAAAATAGATAGGCCTGACTGAACTTGAAAAAATAAGTTGCAAATAATTGTGGTGACGCTTTACAATAAGACCCAAATAACTTATATTCGCGCAGCGAAACGGCCAAAGGCCGTTTCGCGAAGCGAAACTTAGCACAAGAAAGGTTTCAAAGATCTGTGCAGTGATGGTCTCAACATCAATGGTCGACAGCAGGAAATTAGGTCAAGTGGGACCAGCTTCTTATCAATGATTTAGTTTCGAATTTAACAAAACATGACATATTCACATTCAAAAGTGTCTTAAAAATTAAATTTTCTCCATTAATATTCCCTGTATCTATTATTTTTATGGAATAGTTAATTATAAGCTTTGACAAGCTAAATTAAATTATTAACATGTGATTCCTTTCATTTCAAAACAGACAACAAGAAAACATAACAAAATTAAGGTTACATAATCTTTGTCAACTGATGATTATGTAACAGTGAGCAATTAATCTACATGCAGATCATGTTATTGTTTTTGTTATCACTATTATGTAATATCAACAATCTAGTATAGACTTAAATTTGGCAGCTTTCAGTGTTGTCTTCCTTTTTAGTAAGTTTTTTACTATTTAGCTGATTAACTATCATTTCTATTTATTCTTAATCCTATTTATTTGCTATCCTATCTATCTATCTATCTATCTATCTATCTATCTATCTATCTATCTATCTATCTATCTATCTATCTATCTATCTATCTATCTATCTATCTATCTATCTATCTATCTAATTTTTGATCTATTTTATCTTTTTAATAGTTTCTAGTCTAAATTTCTCTTTTTTTTTTATATATATCTGTCTTTTAATTTTTTTGAAACAGTAACACAACTGGCTTTTGAATATGAAATAAATTTAATGAAAGTTATCATAGAAAGTTATAGTAAAACCATAAGTCCTAAAAAAACTTTTTAAGAGCTGCGCGAATTTCATGGCTGTGCCATTTACATATTACTTGTGGAATAAAACTCATGACAAGGTTTCTTTTTTTTTTTCAACACATTTACAGCATCGACATTGATTTTGTCAAAATGTCCATTCTCAAATATTGTCTTTGCGAATATTGCATATATTTGAAACTGATGTCGATCAAAACAAGAAATATGTAATTTCACCTAAAAATCATGTCTGATAAAAAATAGACTGATAGAAAGTATGTAGATAGGTAGATAGAAGGATAAAAAGATAATAGATAAGTAGATAGAAAGGTAGACATGTATAGAGAAAGACAGAAAGCTTGACAGATCTATTATAATAGAGAGATGGATATAAAGATAGAAAGAAAGATAGATAGATGAACAGATAGATAGATAGATAGATCCGACCAAATTACATGCCTTTCAATTA
Source organism: Platynereis dumerilii (assembly GCA_026936325.1). Classification (NCBI taxonomy): domain Eukaryota; kingdom Metazoa; phylum Annelida; class Polychaeta; order Phyllodocida; family Nereididae; genus Platynereis; species Platynereis dumerilii. The sequence continues at coordinate 22,107 of JAPTHN010000292.1, forward strand.
CTTTTTTTACAGAGCACAAATTTACAGAAAACAGATATCTTTCATTATATGGATGGACAAGCTGGGAAAATTTGGCCCCATGAATATTGCTCAATGCAGAAAACAAAGATTCACAGACTCTACCGATGCAAGAAATGGAGATTTACAAGTAATAAAAAATCAGCTGCATGAGACAGGCTGTTGAAAAAAAAATTAGCAGTATGGAATAGAAAGTCATGAATATGAAATACACGAGGGCCCAAAATGCTCCAAATTTATGTCCTTTAAACAATGCTGGCTTCTACAATGTGTTATACAGAGCCGCTATAGAAATGAAAAAATTTAAGCTCAGTGAATCTGAACCTCTGCCGTCTTCTAAAGATCCGAGTCTGGTGTACGCATCCAATCTGAATGAGCTACGTGTATATAGAAGTTTAGTAATATAGAAGAAATGAAAATCATGCCTCATATATTGTGACAAAAATGAAAGCAAGCTGAGCAAGGAAATGGGAAATTGAAAATATTGACCTCATATTTTTGTTTTTAAAATATACGTGTTTTCTTTTTCATTTGAATTTAAGAGCTTTTGTATAGATGGAAATTGGAACAGTGGAATCAGCAAGAAGTGAAGATTCTGCCTATTTTTGGCAGATCTATTGTAAAAAATAAGCAATGTTTTGGAACCTTGCACTTTACAGATTACTTTTTAGTATTTTCCTACAATATAGATATGCAGTCTGTGCAAAGAGATATCTCGTCTCATTAATTCGTTAGTCTGTATTTCTCAGCAAATAGTTCTCTCTTGCATATACCATCGGAGGGGAGGTTAGGATGCTTGTACTGATGTCCAGCGCTGCCACATATGATGCCAGACAGCTGCTGGTCATGAGCCGTGAGTTGTGGAGTGTCCAACGGGACCACAGGATGTTTACTGGCTGTCCACAGGGCAGCCCCTCGATAAGTGGATGCTAGACTGACCAAAATTGACAAATTTCTGTCTGCTCAAGGCAATTTGCTTTCAGCCTCAGTATTTGATGTTGGATGAGTTGTGAAAGTAATTGCATTCACTGTGGTCCCTCAGAATTTATTGCATCGCTGGATTTGAATTGCAGATTTCCTTCCAATACAGTGTTAATTACGAAGTCTTTATGCATTGCTTCTGCATAATCCTGGTACAAACAAGTGAGACATATTAGTTTCTTCAAATTTTCTTGGTAACTTTATAATGGAGGAGAGGCCTTATAAAGTGTCATTAAAAAAATTATTTTAGTAAAATCTAATCAAATAATGCTTTTTTCTCTGTCAGTGTAAGCCACAAAGAGGCAACATGTAATTGTTCTGCATTAATCAATGTGCTATTAAAGTGATTGATTGTGACACATCAAAGCAAAAAATCGAAATTTCATTGCAAAATTCTATCTCTTTCTCCAGCTATAAGAATACCTAACACAAGTGACAAGGTAGCTGAACGCAGTGGAAACATCATAGCTCAGAGATTATGACCTGCAACTTATAAATTACCCTTAGTGTAACAGAAGGTTTTCAGTTGTCTGTTTTCAATAATTAATTTACCTTTTGATTGTTTTCCAAATGAGTCCTTTATTGGATCTCTCAGACCCAGTGAAAGGGAGTTTGGTTTGATACGATTGAATATTTCATGTGCTTTGTTAAAGTTAATCTAAGAATAAAATGGGGATAACAATCATACACTTCTTTATTTTTGTCAAGAATTTGCATATCCTAGCTTGTGTGATATAGTAACATCGTTGAATCTTCTTCGCCAAATTATTTTTCCATTTCAAGTGCTTGAAATGCCAATAATTTACCACAAACTGATGTAATGAACAGAGATTTTCAAGAAAGTCCCATTTCACTGGTGACTTGTTTCATTAGCCCAGTTCTGCACATACGGGAGTCACGAACTTCCTCGGGCTGTACGGTCTAAACCGAATTGAAGTGCACTGTGAGGTACATTTGGAAACCTACAACACAAAATTTTCGGGAACAGCAACACATTGGCCTATGGTTACACATCGGCTTTGTGACAGGAAGGGAGTGACATACATATTGTAATTTAGCATAGACAGGTATTTACAGTGGGTCCGAACAGGTATAATATCTTGTATTTATGTTGTTATATGAACTGCTGGAAAGCAGAAGCTTCAGTAAATATTGCTGTTATCAAAGCATATGTTCACATACGTTTAGCAAAAATCAGATGCACGACCAGCTGTAGACACAAAACTGCACCGTATACAATGTACATGTACTCATATAGAATAAGAAATCCTGACTTTGAAACATGCAGGAGGGTTCTGATTTATCTTAATTTAACAATGTTGGCTTGTATATACATTCAGTGCTAAAGGAAGTCTATCGAGATAAATAAGCCCTGTGGAAATGAGAAATTTTAGCTTAGTCTGACTGATTCCTGCTGAAATTGAAGAAAAGCTCAACCTATCTGAATCTCAATGGTCTTCAAATTATTGTTATTCCTCTAAGGCATTGAATTTGAAAGCTGGCAGAATTTATTTTATAAAATAGAAGAAATTAAAATCTTATCTCATGCATTGTACATATGATGAATTTTAGAGCAGAGGAAATGGGAAACGGAGAAATCTTGACCTAACCATACATTTATGGTCAACAAGATATAATGGGGATTCAGTCTGGCAGTTGTTGTAGTCTGGCAAAATTGGAAAACACGCAAAAAAATAAGTTTTCATTCTTCTATATTTGTGTTTTTTTATGGTTCACAAAATGCGTTAACCAATAGGAGCTAAGATATTATTTTATACCATTAACATGCAAATTGATAGTCTTCATGAAGTCTTTCAAATCATGGCAATTAGAATGCTGCATGATACAAATAAGTAATAGGCAACTGAGCATTGGCAAAGATCGGTGAAAATGAAAATGTTTTGAAGCTTTGAACGAAAATTTCTGCATTTCGAGATGAATGTTTTCTGCTGGTTATTGATTGAAAATTTTGCTAAATTCACAAGATTTTTAATGATTGATATATTCTCTGTGACATAAGACACATACACGTAACATAGATGTCGATGTACAATGAAGAATAGTCTCAAATGAACATATTTTCTCATACATTTTTCAGCCTCAATAATCAAATATGTGGGTGCCATGACAGTATTAGATGCTGAAGTACATTTCCATGTTAAGTGGTGGAACAGTGTATTTGCAAACTGATGTAATGAACAGAGATTTCTGAGAAAGTCCCCTTTCACATGTGACTTGTTTCATTAGCCTAATTCCGCACATACGGGAGTCATGAACTTCCACAGGCTGAACAGTCTACAACAACCTGAAGTGCACCGTGAGGTGCTTTGGGAAACCTGCAACACATTGGTTGTATAATGCATTGGAAGTGAAACTTCCATTGTGTATGCCCAAAGCATATACAATGTATACTCACTCACAAATATCCACAAAAGACTGTCTTGGATTTTGGCTTGGTCTTTTGAATTTGGCCAAAGAACCTATTTGTCTATTAGCCTATTTGATATTAGGCTCAATTTTCATTGGCTGTTGGATATTAGATTGGAATCTCATCAAATTCTCGGTGTGTCCACAAATTCAGCTTAATATCCACTGACCAATCATGGCTCTGTTGATATGGGTCAAAATTTGGTAAGTCTGAAATTCTTGTCTCCGGTGTTTATCAATAATTCATGATTATAGATGACAGAAAGGCACATGTAGGACCTCTTGATGTCATGTGTCATAGACAAGGATATTAGCAAAACTTCAGACACAAAAAATATGTTGAAGGTTATTTTCATCCCATCCAAAAATAGCATTGAAGTGGCCAACCCCCCTGAAAATGGCCTGTCTCCACCAACATTTTCTTTGAAAGATTGCATCACAAAAACTTGTACAGGATCCTGATTCAATTAAACTCTTCCATACATGGAGACTTGAGTATCACTCTTCTAAAATATAGTTTCTAATTTCTGAAATAATATCCTGTATAAGAGCAGGAGGTTGTTGTGTCAATGTTTCCAATATTGCGTCATTAGCGTCACACCAGTTTGATTTCTTAATAAAAATGAAAGGCATGCACATTTTGTGAGAAAACCTTGTGTCTGACGTTGTCTGAGAACCCAAGAAAATAACTGAACTATCTGTAGCTCTGTATCTTTTATGTAAACCAAAATATCTGAGTGTTTCTGTTTGCATGTCAGTTGTCCTATCTCAATTTGTCATTAGCAAATGCTTTGCTGCTCTATTTTGACTGCATATTTCTGGACCAGAATTAATGTGAACATGCTTCTGGTGTTCATAGGATCATTGCATGCACAAATTGCCAGATTGCCAGTTTTGCACTGGTCCCTAGAAAGATTTTTATCTTAATTATCATTAGCATCACGCTGTCATTAGCATCACAACAAAAAATGGCTTCTTTCCTTTACCTCACTAAAATTCTGTTGCAGGTGACAGGAGTTAAAATTGTGTTCAATATATATTATCAATTAATGTTTTAACAAAATATTACACACAATTTTTGCAATTTCCTTGCATCTGACATGTTTAGTATGAATTTTGACGCTTCTCTGAGGTTACTAATAAAATATGGGGTGTCAGTGACATTTTATCATTGTCTAGCACCTGAAATATGGTTCAGCAAAGACATTGGGCCCTGGAGGGGTAGTGGAGATCATCTTTGTTATTCAGAATCCAAACTATTGGTGAAAAGAGTATTTTTGTTTCTGTTTGTAAATTTCTAGTTCAAGAAAATGTTCTATCTTAATAAGTATTGGTCGTAGAGACCTGAAATATGGCTCAATGTTTGCAGAATAGCCACTTTCCCATACGTTGGTAATACATTCTTCAGCTCTAAGTGGTGCGGATTTCAAGTTATAGGCATGATGCTAATGACACACATATTCGGTATTTAATTGACCAAAATGCATTATCTCACAAATAATTGGTGCTAGAAACCTGGAACTTGGCCTAAAATGTGCAAGCTACCTGCCTAATCATTGGTAATAGATTATTTAGCCCTAAGTGGTCAGGATTTTTCTGTTATAAGTGTGATTTCAATGACAGTCAAAAACATCACAGCTGTAAATATCACCTCATTACAGATCAGAAAAGCATTTGGGACCCTTGGACATGATAGTGCAGTGATAGCTGATTGTTTGACCTACCCAATGCCAACTTAAAAAGGCGTTTCTGGACTAAAAAAATTTTTCAAAATTTTTTCTGCTGAAATTTCAAGGTTTTCAAATTTTGACCCATATTAGTCTTGACTGTCATTGGCTAGGATATTTGGCTGGATTCTCATTGGACAGGATATATGGTGTCATTCTCATTGGACAAACTATTAACTACAGCGCCCCCCAATGTGGACATTATGGTGGATTCTAACTGGTCAAGATATTAGGGCGTATTCTCATTGGTCAGTTCACTATTGTCCAAAGTTGGATATTTGTCAAAATCGACAACAGTATAAAAGAGTTATTGCAAGTGACTTGGGCATGTATCCAAAGTATAAGATCTTTGCCAAAATCCACTATAGTTGGGAATGAGCGATAATGAGTGATTTAGGCATGCGCCCAAAGGACCTATATTTTGCCCAAAGGCCTCACAGATTTTTTGAAGGATGTGATGTCTTTGGAAAAGTCATGCCAAAAGGAGTCGGAATGCCCAAAGGCCCTATAGTTTGCCCAAAGACCCTATATTTTGCCAAAAGACCCTTTGCTTTTCCCAAAGGCCTAATATCCATGTCCAATAGGCCTATCAGGTACAATAGTGGATATAGGTGGTAAAATAGAAATGTACCGAAAAAAGTGGAAAATCATGAATATTTAAGATGAGTTAGACCATTAGAGCTCAATTCTTTTTTTAACTTGAACAATGCTGGCTTGCAAAATATACACTGAATACTTAGCTTCAACATGTATCTGTATAGATATATTTTTGGGAGTTGTGGAAATGAGAAATTGTATCTCAACGTATCTAAACCACTGTGTTCTACATATACATGAATTGGGATGGCTTAGAATTTTTGTTGTGGACGAAACCAAAAAAATGTCTCATATTAATGGGGAATTAGAAAACTTGACCTCACAATGTTTTGTTTTCATAAATTTGATGTGTTTTTGGAAATTAAATATACATTAGCTTTTAAATAAAATGAAGAATTGGTTATTTTGTACCACTTATCTTTGTCTGACAAATTAGAATGATTGATGTATGTATCAATGCTTTATGTCTACCAAGCTGTAAAGCACTTTTTGATTTTGAGAGTTACGCATGTAAGAAGAAAAACGAGTCTTCTATTTTCATCAGTCTGATGAAAAATATAGGGTATACACCGAAAATGAAAATTGTTTTTAAATATTAAACTCAAAATACCAAGTCCTCAGGCTGATTTGTGCTGCCGCTTAGTGTATACACATATTCGTTGAATCTGAAAGCTTTTACCTCACTGCATTCAGCAAGAAATAGATTGACTGTCTTATATATATTTATTAGTCTGCAAGTCTCAGCATATTCTCGTACACATTTTATCCAAGGAGAGAATGGCAAGCCGGAAGCAGTCCTCATGTTATTTATGGATGTCCGAGGCAGCCACACATAGTGCCAGACAGCTGCTGATCCTAAGCTGTGAGCCATGGAGTGTCCAAAGGGTGTCCACTGGACAGTAAGTGGATGTTAGACTGGCCAACATTGACAAATTTCTGTCGGCTCAAGGCAATTTGTTTTCAGCCTCAGTCATTGCTGTTAGATAAGTTGTGAAAGTAATTGCATACACTATGGTCCTTCAGAATTTATTGCCTCACTGAGTTTAAATTGTGAAGTTCTTTCACATTCAGTGTAAATTTCTCAAGGCATTTCGCTTTTCATCTGTACAATCCTAGTTAAAAAACTAGTGAGGCATACCAGATTCTCCATATTTTCTGTCAATGACTGCTATATATAACAGCCATATCATTTATTAAGGAGAAGCAGGGAATCATGTCTCGCTGTTAAATGTGCACTTTATAAATTATATTAACTGAAGGGTGATAATGTTTTTTGATCACACTTTGAGCATGAAAACCATAGAGGCTGTTAGATTTGTCGAGATGACGGGGAGGCCTTATGATGTGTCATTTTCAAGTGATTTTAGTATTAATTGCCGTTGGATAATTCTCTTGTTGTGGTCACAAACAAACGTTTTAGGTCTCAATTTATAAAAGTGCTATCAAAAAACTGATGATCTGATCATGACACATCATGCGCATCTTTACTTGAAATGTTGAGTTCATTGAAAATTCTCTCTGCTTCCTCAACATAATGCTACCACTGTATACCAACTTAGAATGTACTAAGCCATTGTGTAACAAAAGGTTTTCAAGCATATTTCTGTGACTAATTTTACCTTATATGTTTCTCTGCTATATCAACGCTCTCAACTCTTTGAAAGCATGTTAAAGGTTGATTATAGTTTGAATGTATTATTCAAAATCCTTCTTGAATGGCCAAATAACTATTTCCAAACTGATGTAATGAACAGAGATTTTTGAGAGAAAGTCCCCTTTCTCATGTGACTTGTGTCATTAGCCTAATTCTGCACATAAGGGAGTCATGAACATCCACAGGCCATGAAACAAACCTCAAGTGCGTCAAGAGGCACATTTGGAAAACCACAACACATTGGCCACATAATGAGGAGGAAATGACACTACGCGAATGAGTGGCAACACATTGGGAGACATGGCGCATAGTGCATACAGCCTGTTGGTGCCCATTTCCCCTCATCGAGTGTAAAAACATGCAGAGGAAGGCCAATAAGCTGGGTTTTTAGGAAGCTTTTGAGGCAGGTGATCCCAGCATGGCCCCACAGTACAAGCAACCTTGTCAGGAAGCCGTAATAGCCTACTCTTCCAACCGTCTATTCCAATAAGGCACCCTCCGTAATGACACTGCCCTACCCAGGATGAGTAGTGTCCAATAACTCAACTTGTGGCTTAAGAGCGACACTAATATTGGATCACAACATGGGTCGCTGCTTTGAGTGCTCTGCTGCCCCTTTGACTATCTTTTATTATTTTTTTCTGGTTTCCTCTAGTGCTTTTCATCAGTAATCACCATGGTTCATTTTTCAAGTGGTAAACGCAGTCTTGTCAAAGATATAAGTTTCGCTTGATGACTCGTGGGGGAGATTTATTTACCAAGGCACACTATTAGTCCATGGTTATGGGCAAGAATCCAGAAGCATTTGGCTGTTATTATCGTTTTCATAGCTGTGTGTTTTTCAAATGTGTACTCTGCTTTATCTCAAAACCGTGATGTCACAGATTTAGTTGCATAACTTTGTATATTACAAGCACATATTTCAAGAAACTGACCAAATGCATTGACACATGGATTATGTATGTTTAGATTGCTTAGCTTTGACACCTGCACTGGTTGATAGACGCTTCAATGAACTGTAACTGAATCAAACAGACCACTTATCCTCAAAGGACAGTTAGGGACCATTCAGAATTTATGACTGGGGGGTGGGAGTTTTTCCAGAACTTCCAATCAAATTTGAATTTCATGCGGACTTTTAGTACCCCGCTCTAGTGGTAGCGTGCTGGACTGCCAATCGCTGGGTCCAGGGTTCGAATCCAGCTCTTGCCGGGTCACCTGGGCCTATGTTGGACGGCTGTTTCAATCATGCTTCGCCTCATTGCCGTGTCCTCCCCCTGTCCTAATTAGCCTACCAAGTGCATAAACACAGAACGTAAAGCCCCAATCATCCATCCATCCATAACGATCCGTTATACTTGTGCCCTTGGACAGTCACGTGTACAGATTTGCAGACTTTTTCGCATAAAAATCACCAATAAACTGAGTGTATGTGCATTTTGGACCTTTTTGTTTTTTAAAATTTCTTACCCCCCTTGGACATGTTATCAAAAATTAGTACCCCCCCTTGAAATTGAAACATGTCTGAAAAGTTGGTGCCCACTCAGGCAAAACTCCCACCTCCCCTAGCCATAAATTCTGAATGGTCCCTTACCATGACTGACAACAAATTTCTGGAAATTATTTGAAATTGTGATAACTAGTGTCTTGTGAAAAACAGTGACACACTTTGTTTGCAAAACATTGAGACTCTTCTGGGTAGGTGCAACACTCGGCTTAGACAGAAGTTGTTTGTTGTGGTTGTACACAAAAAAATAACATTGCCTGGCAGTTTTAGATTCCTTTGTCAAGAACTGTGATGTCAAACTCTAAACTGATATGTCACAGGTTGAAGATTAGACCAATCACATTCACCGATACCCTCTGATGTCACGGTTTAACTGCAAAACGAAGTTTTCAGAAAAACACACAGCTATGAAAACGATAATAACAGTCTGACTGACATTCTTAGTAACAATAAAAGGGCCCTCCAAGCAAGGTGACATCTACTATCAAATAACGGATAGTGACTTTGCAGAATCTCTGTCTTCCTGTGGCTGCTGAGGACATACAGAAAGCAGCAGTGAAACCGCATATTTTCGGCAGTTCTTTTCTTTGTGTACACTTCATTGTATGCTCTCACATGCTGCAACAATTGCTCCATTTGCAGGTTGTCATGGAAACTAAGTGATCAATTTACAAATAGAAGAGACAGCATGCTGAAAACCTCAGAAGGCTAGCACCTAATATATGTAATTTCCTGCTGACACAGTAAATACAGGAAAGGTTGAAGCCCTATAAAATGGGTTGTCCTCAACATGGTATCGGCAAGCTGAAAGCAGATGTAACAGGGATGTGACACTGAAGCACCAACCAGTTGTGTTGCTCTAGGGTAACAGGATATTAATGTTCAGTTTGATTAGGCCTCCACTTAACAGTGACATGATAACTTGACTGACAAGATTATTTAAAAGCCTTTTAAATGAATGCTTATCAAACACATGAAATATCACAGGCTGTGAAAGATAATGTTTGACAGATTGCTAGTGACACCACTGGCTCACCTATCATCGCAGGCCAATATCTGTCCGGGTCCCAAAGCTACATGAAAGCCATCAATAAGGAACAGACTCAGCTGGTAGCAAAATCAATGCTTGAACCACTGCACCTGCCTGCCTGGGCTTGTATCTCATTGGTAGTATAAGCGTGCTTGTACTGAAACTGCCGAAAATGTAGTAGAACTTTAGTAAAGGTTTAATATCCTGTATACAAAGAGTCAATAGACTGGTGGGCTAATCTCCAGCTCAAGGATTATTTGTCTGAAATTGTCGTAAATTCTGTTAATTCACATCATAATCTACAATGCAGTTGCACAACAATTTTTACTGAAAATTACCTGTGGAAGCTCAAGCAAAATGAAGTGAAATAAAATTTACCTGAAGATAAAATTTCTGAAACTTTTTGACCAATTTGTTCTTGTTATAAAATATGTACCCAGCTAAACATGTGTGTGTCATAAGCCACTTGCCTAATGAAGAGCAAACATGACCGGCAATGACCACTGTAGATAGGTGTAATGTTAGACCAAGAGAGCTGAGTAGTGCCTCAGGCCGAAAGGACTGGCATTAAAGCGATTATGGCATCAAGGCTAGGTCTCCATTAATTGCTGCCAAAGAGGGTTGCATCTCTGGCCTTGTTTGGCCTCCTGGTGGCAAGGTGACAGGCTTCTTCAACAATCCACTTTGTGTCCTTCCAACTCAATATAATCGCTCATGAGCAGACAATGTTGGGTCCTAATGAGGCCTTCATGTCTGAAGGACCCAGGCTGGCTATTGCTCATGTCAGATTTCAATGTGAGGAATGGCAAGTATGCAAGAGGCCAATGGATGGATTAGGTTTGTTGTCCTACCAAGGCAATTCACCGGACTTGAGATTTGTAAGTTTTCAGTTGCTCACCTTGAGGTATACTGCTACTGAGCAGGCACACACCAGGCAGCCATCTGCGCAAAAGAAAGATTCTCTTTAAGATCCACCTATAGTGAAATACAGAAGAATAGACAGTAATGAGTAAACTAATTCATAACATATATTGTTAGTCCTTCAGGGAGGCTCAAGAAATTTGTCTCCCATCATGTTATGATATTAAGGACGTTACCCTTTCTTGTTATTGAATAACCCCAAGTATGAAAAGATAAAATGTTTCAGGAGACAGATGATGGCCTAAAACATGCTCAGATGAAGAGGAACTTGTTATGCCCGAAGCCACACAGAGCATGACATGGTCCCTAATGCGACCCCAAGACTTGACTAGGAGTTATTTTAATATTACAGATAGGCCTCCAATAAAATGATTCTCTGTGAATACCGAAGCAAATGAGCAATCTGGTTCTCTTTTGCACCTTAATGGTCGAGCCCTTGAGGTTTTTAATTGAAGCTTTGATTGGTGAAACACATGCAGTAAAGGGGGTGTAGACTGGCTCAATTGCACCATAGAGTTTTTGCCTCCATGCCTTGCTAGGGTCATATGCCCATCTCTAGGACACAGATTTGAATTAAAACTTTAATCCACGAAATGTGAAGTTGATTGGAGACAAAGGGAAGTGGGACTGAACAAGCCATTCACTTTCAATCAAAGCAAAGAATTTGGAGAAGATGAAGACTTTGTTTTCTTTTTGGAGTATTTTTATTGAGTTTTGAGAAAGGGAGGGTGTTATGCAGTGTTTTAGGATGAGTGTCAAGTAAATTACTGTGAGGCTGAAGTGTCATGTTTGGATTCTCTGTGCTTTTGTTTACACAATAGGCCTTTCCATAACATGTCCTTGCCCATCAAGCAGTACTTTCAGCATGGGAGGGCTAAATAAATGCTTTAGTGGCTTTAATATGCAGTAAGGATGCCTCCCATAAGTCGCAGTCCGGGTGGCTGTTGGCCACTGAGGTAAAAACGACTCATAGTAACACTCTCCTTTGTCTACGTAGATGCACCATTATGCGGTGACTCCAGCCTGTATCTGTGTGTGCTGCTTCAGCTGTAGCTGACTACACAAAACCACTCTTTCAGCACTATACCATAGCTGTGACTTTATTGTCAGAATCAAGGTACAATCTCTGTGGAATCACAATGTGACCATATGCTCTACAAGCAATATATCAGACCCTTCAACAGTCTGCAGTTGTACTATTTGACTTTGTTGGTTCTCCTTTCACATGCATTATCTTTTCATTGGAATATTTCTGTATATCTATGCATCCTGGATCAGCTATTGAAAGCCCCGCCCCTCTCTCTTTGAATTGGCAGTTTGAGTTAAAGGTGTGGTTATTTTTAGCCATATACGAGATTAGAGTTAAATTTTGAGCGTTCACTTTCAAGTTATCATCATTCCATGTTACTTGATGTTTTGGATGATTGATAAACTTATTGATCGCTTATTGTCCTGCACATAATTCAAATTGTGTATAAAATCAATGTACCTCCGTACATTCTGGAATCCTGCTTGCAATGTGTACCTTCAAAACTTTAAATTCAACAAGTTACAGAATAATTATTGTGAAATGGGCATCCAGGCAGGTGTTCATTCTTCAATTGATGGGCATGTGCATGGGCTAAACAAATCTGCCTTGTCATGAAACAGCAGCAAATTGACCTTCTAGTGACTGATGTACGTGCTGCAGCATGAGATGTAGCTAACCTTCCATGCACTCTCCCTTGCTCCCATATAATGCATCAAATGCCATGTTCCTTCCAGGCTGCAGCTAAAAGGTATGTATTGTAGAGTAATTGAGCAAGACAAAATCAATGAGTCAGTTATATGTACATAGTAAATGTCTATATTTCCCCTCAATTGTAATATATACCAAGTTACAGCAAAGTCAGTAGCCATCCATTACAGTCAACGAATGACGAGTACTTACATTCAGCTGCTAGTGGACATTAATGACCTTACAACTGGACATATCCATTGCATTGAAATGAACTGCCAATTTGTCATTGGGTAGCTTGTGATCTGATTGATGAGCAATGTGCCACATTATATAACTTTTCCTGATTGCATTTAATGTATTGGATATGATATCACTCATTACTTATGAGTCATGCTGAATACTATTGAAGATATAGGGATATGACCTCATAAAGTAAATTGCAGTGCTTTTGTACAAGTAGTTGACATTCGTTTACTCTAACTTTAGAGTCTACAATGATTCCATAAGTCCCAGCAAAAGTAGCGGTATGGCAGGAATATCTTAGCAATGGCTGTTAAAGAAAGTTAGGGAATAGGGCTTATTTGTTTGATGTTGAAAGTGGAAATTACTCTGTGTACAGGATGAAAGTAAGAACTATGAAGCAGTGCAACTATTATTAATAAATGTTTGCTTGATGCTAAGAGGAGATTAATTTTGGTAACAAATAGGAGACCCATGTATGCAGATGAAAGATTGTAAAAGAGACGGCCAAGAATCCTGAGAGATTTCTCTTGGCCGGACTGAAATTTGCTTACCATTATGTAAATAAGATAGGAGGGATTTAAAATGACCAAAAAAAGTTTAGTTTGCCATAAAAACAATATTTATGTTGTCTGGCTCAGAAGATGGCAAACTGCTTGCCATTTGTAATTTTCATACTCTGGTTCAGACAAAATACCAGAATAAAAAAAAAAAGTTTTATTTTTGATGTGTGCTCTTTTTTCTTTAGCATCAAAGAAAAGATTGTATAGTGGCTGTCATCTCGATTATTATTTCCTCGGAAAAGAACAGTGAGGCAAACCTTGTTTCAGTAAGGTAACAAGAATCAGTGAAGGCTTTTCTATCACCTCTATGTGATTTGGCAGTTCAACGCATGAAACACATCACAACCTTCAGTTTGCCAGCAAAATCTGGCAGAGAGACACAGTGCCGAGATCCAATGCCTGAGTGACAAAAATATGCATGCCCATTTTTTGTTTTCAGAACTGCAGAGTGTCCCCGGGCGGAAAGAAACCTTGCACACATCCACTTCTCACATGAGTCCAGACTCATCAATTGTCTACTTGAGCGATACGCCCACATTACCACACATGCACGACCTGTCTCAGATTCTGGCTCAAACGTGGTTGTCTTCTTTGGCGTGTCACTAATTCAAATATTCGACTTTGATGAAATCAAACAGGTTTTGACAATCGGCATCTGGAAAAACTATGTAAGTGTCTTTTTGTGTTACTTTACACAAGATTATGCTCCATTACGTAAATTTATGCTGCTAAAACCGATCTGAGGTTGGGCTTTGTTTGAGCTGCATGAAATGCCCATCAGATGATTTGTTTCACATTTGACTGAAACTGTGTCAAATGTATGACACTCTTGATTGTACTTGCTTTGCCACCCTACCACATTGCCGAAAAGAGGTTAAAACTGTCCCCTGCTGATGCATACCGCTGTGGCTTGGGATTTCACCTAGTAGCAATATGCATGCATATGTTATATTTCATGTTATATACCACAGCACTAGCCTATTCTAGAGCCCGGAGTCACTGAGTTTTAGCATCATGACTTGACTTGGCTGCATGGTGACTTGACTTGAACAACTTTCATGACTTGATAATTTGCCATGACTTGAGTGTTTCATGACTTGACTTAAATAACTTGGGAAGCTTAGGCTATTTGTTTAACTTTCTTTAGTTGCAGATCGTCAATTGAAGTTTTAAGTTTTCTAAAATATTTTGCTTGATTAGACATCTTAATTAAATTTACAAATTAAAGAAAATAGTGCCTAACAAAATAAGATTAAAAAAAACAACATCAGTTATCTTCATCTGTTGTCTGCAATTGACAAAATGCATGCTATATCTCTCAAAATCGGTGTCTAATATACCTGGAATTCAAAGCACAGACCCATGAAGGCTATGCATTTCACTGTTTAAATTCTAATCAACAAACTAATCATATAAAAATAAAATATAAACTGTACATAAAACTTCTCAATATTCATTTGTATTTCACTCCCAGATAACATGTCAATGCAAAGTAGTGTTGCCTTTTGAAAGTTAAAGTGCAATCAGCTTTGACACCTGTTAGCTTTAACCCCAAGCCTGGCCAAGGGCTGTTTCTCATTGGCAATCAGGTAAACTGCAGGAGAACAAAGCTTCAGAATTGAAATCGGCCTCAATGGAGTGCTTCTGAGCCTAATTGCTTTAATTAGAGAGCTATCCATGGCCTGAGGTGGCGGCGGCTTGATTCTGAATAGGCAGCGGCGGCTTGGCCTAATCATGGCTTGACTTGACTTGAGGTTGCTGTGACTGACGGCGGCTCATTATGGCGGCGGCTCCGGGCTCTAGCCTATTCCTGAGATATGTACTGTCAGTATGGCTAAGGAACTGCGAGAGCCATAGATAGACATTTGATGGGACACATGCTGCCAGTTATAGATTAGGCTCGCACATGTAATAGCAATTTGCTATTTTTGTAGGTTTGTGGGGTTGTTTTATGTATTCTAGTGTGTGTGCCTTGTGCTCTTTCATAGAAAACTAACTACACCATTGGCATACATGTTTTCCTGAATGTGAGGTTGAATTAATCATAATTCCATTTATGCTTGTTCCTTCAAAAAAAGTAACTTTTCTTGATGATAAATATTGGAATCAGCACGGAACAAATAGGGTTTCCTTGCCTTTGGGCTACAGTCACCCTTGAAAGAACTAAGAGTCTAAGACCCTCACACACATGGCCCTTAGTGATTTGCAATTAAAGTTCATGTTAGATGAGTCTTGTGGTAACAACAGTGCTGATACTACTTGCATCATTGATACAATGCTTATAACATATGCTAATAACTATAGACCTCAGATCTCGAATAACCCTTGTGTCGTCTTCTTGTTTATTTGATGTTTTTCTTCGCAGGTTTGGACAGATCAGGTGCTTCGTTGGGACCCTGGGCAATTTGGAGGAGTGACACACATCAGACTTCCTGCTTCTCATATATGGACACCAGATATTGTGCTTTACAACAAGTATGTAAGAAATTATTTTTTGTTTTTTTTTCATACCATAGTCAGCACAACTTTGAACATTGTGAACCTTGGCAATGGATATAAACCCAATTCCTTATATACCTATATTTCTATTGATGGTAGCATCAAATTTCTTTGAAGTCTCTATAGTTTTGTCATCAATGACATACATTTATCGAAATTATATAACTTTAATCAAATTATGGTGTTATATCTGACCTGCATAATGAGAAAGTGATGTTTAAAAGCCTGCACTGTTTTGAAATAAAATTTAATGAGATCTTCTGTTTTCCTTGATTTCAGTGCTGATGAACAAGTCAAGCAACATGAGGAGCTAGCTGCAGTTTTTTATATTGGGACCATCAAATGGATCCCTCCAGCCATTTACCGATCTTCGTGTGAAATTGACATGAGGAACTTTCCCTTTGACATTCAGACGTGCACATTCAAGTTTGGCTCATGGACTTACGACCAGCACAAAGTAGACTTAATGCTGTTTGAGGAGAGGAAAGCCATAGACCTGAGGGAGTACGTTCCAAGCTCTGAGTGGGACGTCCTCTCTACTTCTGCCACTCGCAGTGTTCGCCAGTATCAATTTTTCGACACAGATCCCTATCCGGAATTGCTCTTTAAACTGTGCATCAAAAGACAGTCTACATTTTACATCTACCTGTTGGTTCTTCCTTGTGTTTTACTTTCATCGCTTACTCTTGTTCTCTTTTGGATTCCACCAACAAGGCCTGATAGAACTGCTGTCGGTGAGTGTATATGTCATCACATGACGTATCTTCAGTCATTTTCATTTTTTAGCTTTCAATCCATTAGTATTTACGATGTATATCTATTAGAGTCCTATGCTCTTTGTTTGAATAAATTAGTCTGATTGTTTAATCTGAAAATATTCAAGTATTGTTACTTTTTATCAAAAGGAGCCTTTTTTTCAACAGTTGCTGTGCTAATTATTCAACCAATTTATTATGAAAGGCCTTCTCCATGCCTTCTGATCTCAAGTCATTCTCATTAATCCAAATTTTGGAATAATCTAATCTGATCTAGATATTGTTTTTCTTTTTGAAGTCTTTTGATTGATCTTGCATAAAGAAACCAAAGCTCCATGTGAAGCATAGTTTGGATACTTAACTTATCATAGGTGCCGATATCTATAAACTTGGATTACTTGTTTCTGTTAGTCTTCTTGTTAGTTATAAATTGTCTATTATGTTTTGCTGTATCACTTGGGAGTCTTCTTTTGTGTGTCCTGGTTTGTAGGTTTAGTTTGTGAAGTATTGAAGGCCACTATCAAAGCCTTCTTGCTCCCTCTGACCATCTCTCCTATTCATTTGCTTTTTGTTTTTCAGGTATGAGTCTTTTCTCCAGTTTTTTCATCCTGCTCCTCATTCTGGTTCAGTCATCGCCACCAACGTCTGCATCTATATCCAGACTAGGTAAATGTTTTCATAATTAGATTTAGTCAACCTGGTAAGAAATTGCACTTTATTTATTTTTTTTGCATAATGTCTATTGCAGTTCTTCACCGATTATAAGCATTAGGTGATTCTCAAATTCAATAGGTCAATCGCTTCATTATTTCATCTTTGACTTTGATGTATAGATCTACATTCATATTTATATATAATTTTTTGTTTGTTTTAAATTAATTCTTTGTTGTTAAGCAGAATCTTATGTACAGTACAACCCAAAATAAAGTACGCCTAAACAGCGGGGTGGAAGAATCCGCCACTACTTTACCCTTTGTTACCTTTTGGCTCCCTTCAAATCTCTTCCTACCTTTACATACATTAAACTAGCTACCATTTAAAATTACATTAAATTTATATTAAGCCAACAACACTTCAAATTTGTGTTTGATTTCGATGATATTGTGCCCCAATCTTATTGCAATTACATTATTTTTAATACGGGATAAAGTTGTGGTGAGGAATCAAAAGTAGTTGTAAGGAGATTGGGGTGGAGAACGAAAGGAAAGGCAAAATAGGTAAACAGAGGACTTCTGACAAAAATTTTCGTATTTTATTTTTGGTTGTACTGCACTGCAGAGTACAGAATATCAAAATCTATAGAAATATTCAGTTCAACATTTGACATTACTGTGTAGTGACTGATATTTATCAATGCAACAGTACTAAACAATATTGTTTTTATTCCACACATTGAAACATTGTCTTTGCAGGCATTAATTATTGTGTGAATATGGTTTTAATCGCTGTGTCAACTATATACATTCTGTGACTATTATCAACATTGGTCAATCTTCAAGACCAACTAATTTTGTTAATAGGGTAAGTTTAACCAAGTTCTGGTTATTATAAGGACGTGTTAGTTTAAGGCAATAATAAAAATTGGTAGTTTTAATCAACGTTATAATATGCCTAATGTAGAGAATGAGTCCAAATGATGCTGCATAAGTAATTCATGTTCAAAGCATACCAGGACTGACCATATGCTGCTCTAAAAGCTATGAATTGTTTTGCTCAGGATTCTGAATGTAACCAAAGATCTTTCTGAAGTCCTTCAACTTTGTTTGCCTGAACACAAATCTATTGTCTGTATTTGCAGAGGATTTTGCTGAGGGTGGCATCGTTACTATGCATCAGGAAGGAGCCAAGACCTCTGGTTGAGGATTCCTATGAGAATGGGGTTTACAATGAATGCGTTACAGACAACACTTTGCAGGATAATCCTGCTGCCTCCCGCAATCCAAGAGATCTGGCTGTAAAGATAGACTCGCTTTCATCTGCTCAGACATGGACAATCATAGCAGCTATCTTGGACCGCTTATTTTTCCTAGTTTATCTGTGTGTCATTCTTGTTCTTTCGACTGTTTACATGCTACCGAAGTGAAGGGGCATAGGCGCATCACAACCTTTTAAAGAAACATGTGGATTACCAGCCAGTTCTGATTGGAGTGGTATAATTCTAACAAGATCACCTCATTTTTACTGTCTTCCTCTATTATTGCTAACACTGTACTGCTACAACCCATAACATGACAGCTAGAACAATGCAGTGTCATTGGGTCTTGGCTGTTGTTGATCCTTTTATTGTCATCAAATGCAGAGGGCATGTGGGACAATGGAGCATATTGTCAGCCTTCAACACTCAGACATGTGGAATGAATGTTCCAGGACATTTAACCAGTGGATAATGCCGGATCTGCCTATTGTTCAGCCATTGTGCAATGTTTGTGTTCCTGTTTTCTGGTTACCATATTAATCCTGAGTATGTGCATTTATATATCAAAGGCTGACTAATTTATTGCTCAATGAAGCTCACTAAAATGGATGTGTACCAAAAAAATAATATTGTCATTTGATTTGTCTTTGCCATATCAAATTTGTATAATTTTGATTTCTTTGTACTGTCTATAGTTAATAAACAGTGAACATTATCAGTCTCTTCCATTTTCTCATGCAGTTGAAGTGCAAAAGTGGGTAAATCCACTGTAAACAGATCGATAGATATAAATAAGTGGATACTATTTTACTTCCATATATATAATATATTGATGTATAATTTTGTCACTCGTTGATTGAAGTGGACTAAGCTGACAGTTTAACAAAAGCAATAAATACGGTTATTCTCTATTTGTAGGCCTTTTTTACACTTAAGATAAAAATGCCCAAGTAAGTAATTCCACTGTTTATTCTGAATAAGAAAATTACTTTCACAGCCTGGAGCTCTCAACTGAGAAATGCAACCAATCACCTGTTCTATAATGTGGTTTCTGAGAAATTGTTTATTAATAAAGAAAAGATCATAGAGAGACAAGAATTCCTTTTAAAAATGTTCTAAGGTAGTATTGTTGCTTTTTAGTATGTACACCAAAACCAAGACTTTTGCAATTATTCCATCAATTCTCTGGACTCTTCAATCTATGTCATAAATTCATTTATTATTCCACCTGTCCTACAGGTCTGTACACAATTTATCCATTTAATATGTTGATGTCAATGGAAAATGTAAGCTGACATGCTCTGTGTGCATGGTAGTGCTGATATTGCTTGCATCATTGATACAATGGTTCAGTGCACGCGAAAGCAAAGTGTCTTTGGTCAGACATTTCGTCTGACGAAGAGATGGCTCTGGTCAGACAATTTTCATCTTTGTCAGACAAAGTTTCTTCTTGTGGCATTTTTAAATGTATAGTTAGCACTATGTCCAACTTACGGTCATGCAGAATGCTGCTTCAAGTATTTACATGGGTCTCAATTAAGAAGAAGTCAACAGATTTTTGTTTTGCCAATGGAAAGAAAAATGATAGGGCCTATAATATATATTATTTTTATTTGGCCTATAATATATATTATACACATTATGTTTATGTACATGTCTGATATTTCATGAGCATCAATGTAGGCCTATACTTAATTCTATCTGTCATGATAAAGTCTTCTTGTTTTTACGAGTTTTATATTTGTAGTAGGTTGTAAAGTTCTGAAATTTGAAGACCTAAATCATTGGCTAGCCAAATTAATGCACAAAATTTTTTCCTGCTTTAAATAATGAGATTCTTGTTTTCTCTAAATAGACAGCACAGGAAATACTTAAGTGTTCTCTTCTGGATTGGTCACTTTGTCATGTTTTGTTTTGTCTCTGCATGGTCCAGAATTGCAATTGTCAAAAGAAGCTCAAAGAATGGCAAAATTGGCTGAATTGCAATTCAGTCAATTGGTTCTTGCCTCACTCCACACAAAAGCAAATTGCCATCTTTCTGGCATGAAAGGGTTGCTGATTGTCCAGTCAATTCCCTGATATACCTGTAGCTGCTTCCTGTCGGATTTTTTGTCTGACCTGGGCCACAGACAGGTCGGACATTCGTAAAAACGATCGGCAAAAGCCGATTGTCCGACGGTTTTTGCGCGCACTGCAATGGTTGCAATGCCTTGCATCATATACTGGTGACCTCTATATCTTAATTGTAAACCTCAATTCTCAAATTTTAGCTCAACCTGTCAGATCCACTGTGGTGGTCCATTTGTCAGAGTTCGACATATACATTGAATTTCAAAGGCTGTGAATTTTTGTTGTAGAAGAAATCGAAATCAAGTCTCCTATATGAATCAGAAAAACAAGATTGAGGGCATTGGAAATTGAGTAAACTTGACTTCACAACGTCTTGTGGCCATCAAGATGATACGTCTAAGTCTTCTTCTCAATTGAATTTGGGAAGACAGATAGAAATGAAAATAGAAATGGAAATATACTATATATGAGAATGAAATGAAGACTTGGTGCGTTTTTACCACTTATCTCAGTCAGACAAATTAGAAAGATAAATGTATTTATTTTAAATACTTCGAGGTGACCAAGCCATTAAGCACTTTTTGATTCTGAAAGTTTTTACGATGTTGTCTTACACATGCAACAAGAAACAAGAAACAATAGTGTCCTACTTTTATCAGTCTGGTGAAAAGTGCACACTGAAAATGGAAACTGCTTTTAAATATCAAAATCAACATAACCAGTCCTCAGACAGTTTTGGCCTGCTGCGTAGTGTATTAATTGAATCTGAAGGCTTTACCACAGTGCATTCAGCAAGAAATAGATTCACTATCTTAAGTATATTTATTAGTCTGCAAGTCTCAGCATATTCTCTTACACATTCCATCCAAGAGAACAGCAAGCCAGAACTGGTCCTCATGTTATTTATGGATGTCCGAGGCAGGCACACATAGTGCCAGACAGCTGCTGATCCTAAGCTGTGAGCCATGGAGCGTCCACAGGGTGTCCACTGGATAGCCCATCGGTAAGTGGATGCTAGACTGACTAACATTGACAAATTTCTGTCTGCTCAAGGCAATTTGCTTTCAGCCTCAGTCATTGCTGTTGGAAAAGTTGTGAAAGTAATTGCATTTACTATGGTCCTTCAGAATTTACTGCCTCACTGAGTTTAAATTGCGCAGTTATTTCACATACAGTGTGAATTTCTCAAGGCATTTTCCTTTGCATCTTTACAATCCTGGTTAAAAAGCAGGTGGGGCATACCGGATTCTCCCTATTTTCATTCAATTACTGCTCTATATTACAGCCATATTATTTATTAAAGAGCATGGAAACCGTAGAGGCTAATCGATTTGTCGTGATGAAGAGGAGGCCTTATGATGTGTCATTTATAAGTGACCTCGGTACAAATTTCCAATGGATAATCCTTTGTTGTCAGTCAGAAACAAACGTTATAGGTCTCCATTTATTTAAGTGCCGTTAAAAAACTGATGATCTGATCATGACACATCATGCACATCTTTACTTTAAATGTTGAGTTCATTGAAAACTCTCTCTGCTTCCTGAACCTAATGCTACTACTTTATACCAGCCATAAACGTACTGAGCCGTTGTGTATAAAAGGTTTTCACGCATATTTCTGTTACTGATTTTACCTGATTTGTTTCTATGCTATATCAATACTCCCAACTCTTTGAAGCATGTTAAAGGTTCATTATAGTTTGAATGTATTGTTCAAAGTCCTTCTTGAATGGCCAAATAACTATTAACAACCTGATGTAATGAACAGAGATTTTTGAGAGAGTCCCTTTTCACATGTGACTTGTTTCATTAGCCTAATTCTGCACATAAAGGAGTCATGAACTTCCACAGGCTCTGCTACAACCTCAAATGTGTCAACTGTCAAGAGTCATATTTGGAAAACCACAACACATTGGCCAATAATTAGGAGGAAATGACACTATGGGCATGAGTGGCAACACATTGGGAGACACAGAGCATAGTGCAAGCCAGTGATGTAGTCGAGGCCGGGACATCCGAGGCCAAGACCGAGACCGAGGCATGAGCCTCCGAGGCCAAGGCGAGGCCGAGGCCATCAAAATGTGGCCTCGAGGCTGGTCTCGAGGACGAGGCCAGTCCCGAGGCCTCCATCACTCACCCAAAGACACCCAAGACCGAGGCAAGGCCAAGGATTTGGCATCCGAGACCGAGCCAAGGCCGAGGCCATCAAAATATGGCTCCGAGGCTGGCCTCGAGGACCTCCAACACTGGTGCAAGCAGCTTGTCGGTGCCCATTTCCCCTCATCGAGTGTTACAGCATGCAGGGGAAAGCCAATAAGTTGGGTTTTACGGAAGCTTTTGAGGCAGGTGATCCCAGCATGGCCCCACAGTACATTCAACCTTGTCAGGAAGCCCGTAATAGCCTACTCTTCCAACCGTCTATTCCATAATGACACTGCCCTACCCAGGATGCGTGGTGTCCAATAACTCAACTCGCGGCTTAAGAGCGACACTGATATTGGATCACAACATGGGTCACTGCTTTGAGTGCTCTGTTGCCTCTTCGATTATCTTTTATTATTTTTTTTCTGGTTTCCTTTAGTGTTTTTCATCTGTTATCTCCTTGGTTCATTCTTCAAGTAGTAAACGCAGTCTTTCGCTTTATGACCCGAGGAATACATTTATTTACTTAGGCACACTATCAGTCCGTAGAGATGTGCAAGAATCCAGAAGCTTTTGTCTGTTTACAATCTGAATGACATTCTCAGTTGCATAAAGGGGCTCTTCCAGTAAGGTGACATTCACAATCAAAAAACGGACAGTGACTCTTCAGAATCCCTCTGTGTTCCTGTCACTGCTATGGCCATTAAAAATAGCAGCAGTGAAACCACATATTTTCTACCAGCAACTTCATTTTGTGTTCTCACATGCTGCCACAGTTGCCCCAGTTGTACGTTGTCATGGAAGCTAAGTGATCAATTTACAAACGGAGCTGAGAGCATTCTGAAATCCTTAGAAAGCTATCACCTAATATATGTAATTTCCTGCTGACACAGTAAATATAGGAACAGTTGAAGCCCTATAAAATGGGTTGTCCTCAACATGGTATCTGCAAGCTGAAAGTAGATGTAACAGGGATGTGACACTGAAGCACCAACCAGTTGTGTTGCTCTAGGGTAACAGGATATTAATGTTCGGTTTGATTAAGCCTCCACTAAACAGTGACATGATAACATGATTGTCAAGATTATTTGAAAGGCTTCTAAATAAATGCTTATCAGACACATAAAATATCACAAGCTAGGACTGATAATGTGAGACAGATTGCTTGTGACACCACTGGTTCACCTATATATCGCAGGCCAATGTCTGTCCGGGTCCCAAAGCTACATGAGAGCCATCAATAAGCAACAGCGACAGACTCAGCCGGTAGCAAAATCGATGCTTCCACTTCTGCACCTGCCTGTCTGGGCTTGTATCTCATTGGTAGTTTAAGCGTGCTTGTACTGAAACTGCTGAAAGTGTAGTAGAACTATAGTAAAGATTTAATATCTACAAAGGGTCCACAGGCTGGTGGGCTAATCTCCAGCTCAAGGATATTTGTCTGAAATTGTCTAAAATTATGTTAACTTTAATAAACACTATGTTATCTACAGTTCAGCTGCACAACAATTATACTGAACATGACTTTATATTTGTGTGGAGGCTCAAACAGAATGAACCGAAATGAAATTTACCTTAAGGTGACTCATGCATGGTAGTTTGATCATACAGATTTTTCTAAAATTTTGCACAGTTACTCTATGGGACCCATACATTCCAAAAATGAAAAACAAAAAAATTTCACCGACTCGTTTTGTTGCCATGGCAACAGTATGTTTGGCCTGATGACTGCTTAAAAGTCATAAATTGAGTTTTTGGTTATGTACCACAGAATAAAGCATTACATGCATTTGTCACACAAAAACGTCATAAATGTATTCCCATGGATGTATACCAATACATTTTCCACAAATTTGAAGAAAAAGGTTAAAATACTTTTTTCTGTAAGAGCTCAAAGGGCACCAATACACAAATTAATTGCTGATTTTGTATGCATCAATTTTGGCAGTAATCAAATTTTAGGAAAACGATCATACAGATTTTTTTTAAAATTTGCATATATCATAAACAAGTTATTTTCAAACAAATGGCCAAAAATAAAAAAAATTCACCGAGTCGTTTTTTAACTGCCATGCCATGACTATGCCAATGTCAATTTAAAGAAATAAAGACAATTTTAGGCGCAGTCGAATGAAATTAGTTGAGAAAATTCTTTGGATAAAGATGAGAAGCTGAAACTTTGAACTAGCATAGAGTAGGTGTTACTGCATTCAATAAAAAAATAATTATGCTTCTAGCTGCATTAGATCTCATTTAAATTGCACATTACTGGCTGTCATGCTGTTAAAAAAAAGAGAGCAGAAAATGGTGACGTCACAACTTTTTCAGGGCCTGCAGCAGTTGTGACGCTATGTTGCTAGGCAACCAGGCTGCTCAGAAGTATGTGCAGTGTACCACGGTTGAGTCACCTTAAGGTAAAATTCCTGAAACGTTTTCTAACGAATTTGTTTTTGTCATAAAATGTTTTCCCAGTTTAAAATCTGTGTGTCATAAGCCGTTCGTCACAGGGAGGAAGTCTTTGAGCCTTGTTTGGACAGACAGAAAGGCAAAGAAGCCATTTGCCTAATGAAGAGCAAACATGACCGCTGTAGACAATAGGTGTAATGTTAGACCAAGAGAGATCAGTAGTGCCTCTGGCCAAAATGACCGGCATTAAAGGAATTATGGCATCAAGGCAAGTTCTCCATTAATGGCTGCCAAAGAGGGTTGCATCTCTGGCTTTGTGTCCTTCCAACTCAATATAATCACTCATGAGCAGACAATGGTGCGTTCTAATGAAGCCTTTATGTTTTAAGGATTTAGGCTGGCTATTGCTCATGTCAAATTTCAATGTGAGGTATTGCAAGTATTCAAGAAACCAATGGATGGATTAGGTGTGTTGTCCTCCTGAGGCAATTCACCAGACAAGAGATTTGTAAGGCTTCAATGGCTCACCTTGAGGTATACTCTGTTACACTGCTCCTCAGCAGGTACGCACCAGGCAGCCTTCTGCGCTAAAGAAAGATTCTCTTTAAGATCCACCTATAGTGAAATACAGAAGAAAAGACAGTAATGAGTAAACTAATTCATAACATATATTGTTAGTCCTTAAGGAGGCTCAAGAAATTTGCCTCCCTTCGTGTTATGATATTACAGGTGTCATCAATTTACTCGCGAACTCACGTTTTGGCCATTTTCACGGCAACCAGGCCATCTAGAAAAAAATCTCTTTACTTATATTTTTCTCTAGGCTGTTTATAACTTCCTATGACATTTTCGCCGTGTTTCAGTGCCGTTTTTGGCCCATATTTGGCGATTTAGTTCCATTTTAAATGACAATTTCTCATGTCCAGTCATTTGCTTCGTGATGTAACCAAAGAATCTGCTTGTGTGTACCTATGACATCACACAATTGATAGTGGCGTCCCTAGTGTTTAAAGCCTGTTCAGTGTTCAGAACTTAGATTAATCAGACTGTAGATACTTTACACTTGCTATTGGCACTATTCCATGGAATAACACCAAGGATGAAGAGATAAAATCGACAAATTGTTTCAGGAGAGAGATAATGGCCTAAAGTATGCTCAAGCAAAGATGAACTTGTTGTGCCCGAAACAACACAGAGGATGACACAGTCTCTGTTGCGCCCCCCAAACCTGACTGGGAGTGATTAACGTTACAGAGAGGCCTCCAATAAAATGATCCTGTGAGCAATCTGGTTCTCCTTTGCATCTAAATGATCGAGCCCTTGAGGTTTTTAATTGAGGCTTCGATTGCTGAAACACATGCAGGTGCGCAGCAGTAAAGGGATGTTAACAGGTTCAATGGCACCATAGAGCGTTTGTCTCCATGCCTTACTCGGTTCGTATGCCCCTCCCTGAGACACAGATCTTAATTGAAACTTTAATCCACAAAATATGAACTTATATATACAGGGTAGTGGGACTGAACAAGACATTCACTTTCAATCAAAGCAAAGAATGATTAGAATATAAAGACTTAGTTTGCTTTTAAGAGTAATTTTATTGAGTTAGAGAAGAGGGAGGGCGTCATGCAGAGTTTAAATGTGAGCCTCTTGTAGATAACTGTGACACTGAAGTGTAATGTTTGGATTCTGTGAGCTTGTGTTTATACAATTTGGCTTGGCCTTTCCATCATAATCTTTTCCCATCAAGAAGTACTGTCTGCCATTCTAAGGGAGGGCTAAATGAATGCTTTTGTGGCCCTAATATGCAGTAAGGATGCATCCCAGGAGTTGCAGTCCTGATGGCTGTTGGGCAGTGTTGGCCCCTGAAGAATGACTTTCGTAACACTCTCCTCTGTTCACGTAGAAGTTTCCTTGTGTGGTGATTACAGCCTGAACGTGCTGCTTAAGCTGCAGCTGACAACACAGAAGCACTCTTTTGGCACTGTACCACGGCAGTGACTTTTTTGTCGGACGCAAGGTCCAGTCTCCGTTGAATCACAATGTGACCATATGCTAAATAAGCAACACATCAGACTGCTAGGATTTGAGTCATATTTCAAAGGTTCAAAAATGACTACAAAAAGCTTAGTTTGCCAAAAAAACAATTATTTACAAATATATATGTTGTCTGGCTCAGTTGATGGCAAAGCACAGCTGCATAATATCACAGTTTGAACAGTTTATGAATAAGGGTCGGAGCTCAGTTCCTGGTCAGTGCTGACCGAAGGACCTAAATAATCTGTAAACGGCAATTTAGGAACTTGGTTAGGCAAGGTGCTTGTTAAACAACTCTCAAATATACTTTTTGATAATAAATACGAAAGCTTTCTCACTTCTCTGCTTCCAGGCTGTGCCGTTTCTTATTTGTTAATTATTTTATTTTTTTGTGTTATAGTTAGACATAAAGAACTAGTTACAATATGTATTTTTCATACTCTTGTTCAAACAAAATACCAGAATAAAAAAACTGTTCGTTTTCAAAATATACTCTGTCATCTAACCATTGCAATGAAAAGACTGTATGTATAGTGGCCAGAAAAGAACAGTGAGGCAAAAGTGGTTTCTGTGAGGTAACAAGAGCCACGGAAGCTTTTCTATGACCTCTCTGTGATGTGGAATTTCAGCGCATGAAACACCCCAAAACCATCAGTTTGCCAGCAAATCTGGTAGAGAGACACAATGCAGAAATGCCATGCCTTTAGCAGTGGTTTTGTCTATTACATGTAGTATTATTCCTATGCAATTTGTAAGCTAGAGATCTAAATGGGACATCTTTGAATTTTTGCAAAGGTTTGTCTTAATCCACGGAGCGGAATAGAGCTTTCAAGTGATGCTGCTCATCGCAGACAGCTGCAGGTGGCTTCTAACTGCACCATCAGCATATTAAATGTGGCTTGAGATATCCATAATACTACAAAATCCAATCAAACGAAAAAAACTTGCAATTATTTATTCCCTGTTGCAAATTTAATTGAATAATTCACTCAATCATTATAATTAACAAACAAGTTTAGTTCATTGCTTCTTTTTTTGTCTTATAATCAGCTTTAAAGTTGTTGGCCCTTTAACGGAAAATCTCATTTTTTTTGGCAAGGCTGGACCAAAAGCACCCAAACAGTAAATCGAGTACATGAAATGACAATGAATTTGGTGCACAAAAGCAAAACATCTAAACTTAACAAAGTGGAAAAGGAATTGATCCTGGGTGAGTGACGAAAATCTTTATGTCCATTTTGTTTTCAGAACAGCCGAGTGTCCCCAGGCGGAAAGAAACCTTGCGCATATCCACTTCTCGCATGAGTCCAGACTCATCAAGTGTCTACTCAAGCGATACGCCCACGTTACCACACATGCTCAACCTGTCTCAGAATCTGGCTCAAATGTGGTTGTCTTATTTGGAGTAGGGGAGACCGGGCTGGTTGTCACAGGGGCAGGTTGTCACACTTTTTATTGCACTAAACTATGGAGTCACACAGCTCAACCAATCATTGTATACTGCTTTTATAACCAACTGTTGAGAAAGGTACAGTTCACACACTTACCATGTGAACATTTCTTTAAATCATCATTAGAACAGATAGTGAAAATTTTGATAACAACTGCCTTGGTCACCAGTTTTTGGAATTTTCATCAGTCGGGGCAGGTTGTCGCAAAAAGGCGTGGCACGTTGTCACACATTTTGCAGGTGGTTGTTACCTATTAGGACCAGGCTTTTAAACCAAAAAACACAAATATAAATTGTGCTTTATACATGCTATTGATGACTGAAGATGTATGCAGATATTGCATTGTGTTTAAATAAATCAATTTAAAATTTATATGTAAAATTTTCAAAAAAAAATCGTAAAAATCCTACTCCAGATCAGAATGCTTTCCTGCTGACTGGTAAGCCTTCATTTTTAGCACCCTTGTCCACAGTAGCGTGTTTGTTAAAGTCTTCACTGGGCAAGTAAAGGATTCCTCATATGTTCAAAATAACTCTTCTCGGTCAAGATCTGCCCTACAGAGTTCCACTTCCTGCATTTGAGCTCATAACCAAAAGTGTGACAACCTGCCCCGAGAGTGTGACAACCTGCCCCGAAAATGTGACAACCTGAATTTTCAAAAATGTCCAACAGGACATCAAGATTTCGAATGATATAGGTATATATTCACCAGATAGGTTTAAGTCACTCCTCTTTTGCCATCCATATAGAATGGCGGTGCTCCCGCATGCTTTATATAGAAATAGTAGCATGTTTAAGTTTTAAACACTGTGACAACCTGCCCCTGTGGCAACCAGCCCCGTTCTCCCCTATCACTAATTCAAATATTATTGGACTTTGATGAAATCAAACAGGTTCTGACAACCAGCATATCTAAAAACTATGTAAGTGTCTTTTTGTGTTACTTTACACAAGATTATGCTCCATTAAGCAAATGCTGCTGTAACCCAATCTGAATTTGGGTTTTGCTTGAGCTGCATAAAAAGCCCATCAGTGATGAGTTGTCTTCACATTCTACTGAAACTGTGCCAAATGAACGATACTCTTAATTATGACCGCCGCCAGCGCTGGCGCGGTCATTTTGCTTTTACCCCCGTATTGTACCATTTAACTCACATTTTTGGGGATGGATAGAACAAGTTACACTCAATGTACTATCATGAAAGTTGCTATATAAACATAACTTTACATTCTTTACTCAACCCCTGAAAACCAGAATGATCCAAGGGGTCTTTCATACCTTTCTGAGATTCATGATTTTTCAGTGAAACACCCCACCTTATTGTTATTTTGGCTATCTGAATGTTGTTTTCGTGATTTTTGGCACTGTGCCAGATTAGACCTGCTTGGACCGCTTGACTGCTGGGGGATGTCTCAAAAGCAGCCAAACTCTTATTGATCGCCTTTAGGCTGATCTCTGTTTTTATGTGGTCACATGGCGGGATTTCATGTGTCGGAGGATTTATGTGGCGGAGTCGTAGACAAAGGTAATCAATGATGGCAGTCAATGATGGCAGTCAATGATGGCAGTCAATGATGGCAGTCAATGATGGCAATCAATGATGGCAATCAATGATGAAGATAGATAGATAGATAGACAGATAGATAGATAAGGTATCTACTAAGGATAAGGGGGCGACCATTTAATATCTCCTAAGAATAAGGGGGCAACCATTTAATATCTACTAAGGTGCTAAGATAACAAAAGTACATGCATGAATGAACCAAGGGGGCAACCATTTACTATCTACTAAGCAATGATGATAGATATAGATAGATAGATACATAGATAGATAGATAGGATAAGGGGCGACCATTTAATATCTACTAAGGAGGGGGCGACCATTATTACTAAGAATGTATGAACCAAGGGGGCAACCATTTAATATCTACAAAGCAATGCTGATAGATATACATAGATAGATAGATAGATAAAAAAGATAGATAGATAGGATAAGGGGGCGACCATTTAATATATACTAAAGAGTGGGCGACCATTATTACTAAGAATAAGGGGGCAACCATTTAATATCTACTAAACCCCCTGCGGACATGGGGACATACCCCCGCGGACATGGGGACATGCCCCCCGGGACATGGGGACATGGGGACATGCCCCCGGGATATGGGGACATGCCCCCGGGGACATGGAGACATGCCCCCGGGGACATGGGGACATGCCCTCGGGACATGGGACATGCCCTCGGGGACATGGGGACATGCCCCCGGGGACATGGGGACATGCCCCCGGGGACATGGGGACATGCCCCCGCGGACATGGGGACATGCCCCCCGCGGACATGGGGACATGCCCCCGCGGACATGGGGACATGCCCCCGCGGACATGGGGACATGCCCCCGCGGACATGGGGACATGCCCCCGCGGACATGGGGACATGCCCCCGCGGACATGGGGACATGCCCCCGCGGACATGGGGACATGCCCCCGCGGACATGGGGACATGCCCCCGCGGACATGGGGACATGCCCCCGCGGACATGGGGACATACCCCCGGGACATGGGGACATGCCCCCGGGACATGGGGACATACCCCTGGGGACATGCCCCAGGGGACATGGGGCCATGCCCCAGGGGACATGGGGACATGCCCCCGGGGACATGGGGACACGGGGACATGGGGGCATACCCCTGGGGCCATGGGGACATACCCCCAGGGACATGGGGGCATACCCCCGGGACATACCTCCGGGGCCATTGGGACATACCCCCGGGGACATGGGGACATGCCCGCGGGGACATGCCCCCAGGGACATTGGGACATACCCCAGGGGACATGCCCAGGGGACATGGGGACATGCCCCGGGAACATGCCCCGCGGACATGGGGACATGCCCCCGCGGACACGGGGACATGCCCCCGCGGACACGGGGCCATGCCCCCGTGGACACATAACTGAACTGCATCACTGCCTTGCATTACAACACTGCAGTCTGCATTGCAGCTCTGTGTTACTGCACTGCATCACAGAACCTCATTACTGCAATGCATTACAGCACTGCAGCACAACACTTCATTACTGCACTGTATTTCAACAGTGCTTTTTTGCACTGCATAACTGCACTGCATTACAGACCACATCACAGCACTGCTTACAACACTGCATAACTGCACTGCATAGAGAGAGAGAGAGAAATTCTTTATTTACGTGAAATGGGCTCACATTCTAGCCCCCAGCCCTCTTGGGCTTACAATTCACTTCAAAAACAATAATACATCAAAATAACAGAATTTTCGTTGAGTAATACAAATTTGAATTAAATTTGAAATGATTTGTTGATATACATATATACATTAGTCCAATATGTAATAGCAATCCCAAAAAATATAAACTTTGTTCGAGTTATACTAGTAGATATATAATTCAAACTCTTGGAATGTTAATTTTCATTAGGCCTATTTACATATTTACAAATATCATATTGCTAATTTGATGTCGACATATATAATTACAAGTATCGTATTGTTATTGCAAGTATCGACAATTACGTAAATTAAACTATGTATACAAAGCACTTTGTCTTTTTTCAAAAGCGTTACATATAAAATTAGCTGTTTCTTTAATACAATCATCTTTCATCAGGAATTCAATTTTTCTGTCATCATTTAATAAGTCAAAAAAGAAGTTAATTTGTCTTATCCTGTTGAAGAACTCAAATCTAATATCATTATAAAAGGGACAATGAAAGATAAAGTGCATTTCAGATTCAATGTAGTTGAAGTTACAAAAAAGACAATATCTGTATTCTATTGGAGTGTCTTGAAAACGTCCAGTTTCTATTCTTAATGGTAGAATACCGTATCTAAATTGTGATAAAAGGGCACGCTTTCTCCTGTTTTGAATATTAATTACAAAATTTTCTACATTATAGCTCTTTTTAAAAATACTATAAAACCGTAATTTTGGTACAACAGTGATTTCATTTCGCCATCTCTCACAATAATTTCTGTGTAGAATTTCTTTGGCATTCTGTACATTGATAAAAGTGTTATTTTCAAAATTTGTCAACATACTGATTTCTTCACAAATCAATTTAATTTCTTTACTCCAATTTTTGCATATTGACTTATCCCATACAAATATTTTCTTAACTATTCTATCATTCTCAATGTTCAATAATCTGTTCCATAATCGCAACATTTCTAACTTATGACGTGTAATACAAGAAATCCATCCCATGTCCCCATTAATAGCTAAATTTGATGCAAATCTGTGAACTCCTAAAAAGAATCTTATGGCTCTGTTCTGGACAATTTCACTTCTTTTAGAAACATTAAAACCCCAAACTCCAGCTGCATAATCTAAAATTGGAACAATTCCTGAATCATATAATTTAGTATAAGTCTTATATCCAAAACCATTGTTTGCTTTGAATTTTGTACATAAACTTCCTAGTGCTCTGTTAGCTGAATTTGCCAGTGAATCAGAACTGCATTACTGCATGCTTTGCATCACTCTATTACAGCACTGCATTACAGCAATGCATTACAGCACTGCATTACACTGCATTATTGTACTGCATTACATCACTGCCTCACTGCATTACTTTACAACATAATTACAGCAATGAATCATTGTGCTGCATTACAGCAACGTGTTATTGGACTTCTTTCTGTATTCTGCATTAAAGCACTGCACTACAACACTGCATTACAGCACTGTATTACAGCACTATATTACAGCACTGTATTACAGCACTATATTACAGCACTGCATTACAGCACTGCATTACAGCGCTACGTTACAGCACTGCATTAAAGCACTACATTACATTACAGGTCAGGCGGCAGGTCGGTTGGCTTACTTTTCATGACAGTTTACTGACATGGGCGAGTTTATACCAAAGGGTGTTCATATATATATATATCAAAAGGTGTATATATACTGTACCAATGGTTTTACACACACCTGGGTCCACACACACCCATGGGCGTACACTCACCCATGGGAGTACACACACCCATGGGTTTACACACACCCATGGGCGTACACACACCCATGGCATACACTGACCGATGGGCATACACACACAGATGGGCATACACATGGGCGTACACACAGATGAGTGTACAGGTGGGCATACCCACACAGCTAGGCGTACAGGTGGGCCTGCACTGACAGATGTGTGTGTACACACAGGTGGCCCTGCAGACACACATGGGCGTCCACACACACATGGGCATCCACACTGGGATGGGCATACAGATGGCCATGCACATACAAATGGGCATGCACACACAGATGGGCGTGCACGCACAGATGGGCTTACACACACTGACGGGCGTGCTGATATGGGCGTATACATGCAGATGGCTGTACATATGGGCATGCGCACACAGATGGCCATATCAATGGGCGTGCACACGAAGGTGGCTGTGCACACACAAATTGGCATACTCACACAGACGGTCGTACTCCCAGCTAGGTGTAAAGGGGGGCGTGCACACTAAGAAGGCATGCACTCACAGATGAGGGTACCAACACAGATGGGCATACACTCGAGAGATGGGCATAGGCCTACAGGTGGGCGTACACATAGATGGGTGTACAGGTGGGCGTGCCCACACAGATAGGCATTCAGGTGGACATGCCCACGCAAATGGGTGCGTACACAGATGGGTGTGTACACACAAATTGGCGTGAACACACAGATGGGCATGCCAGACGAGCTACAGATGGGCGTACACTTGACGATGGCCGTACACAGGCATGCACAATGGATGTACACATATACGCCCCTCGAATAAACCCCCCGTCAAATAGAGGCCCCATTGCGCCATGGACAACAACGAATATATATCTATTTATTATTATTATTATACGACTGAGCTTTTTTAAGCCAGGTCCAAACAAGCTGCACTCAAAACACAAATTGTTATTCATCTTTTATGGATCGACACAGTCACACTTGATTGCACTTGATCAGCAAAAGGCGTCCAGCAGCGCCGGCGGTCATATTATCATCGCTTGCGATTCTAGTTGTATTTGCTTTGCCACCCAGCTACATTGCCAAAAAGGTTAAAAATGTCCCCTGCAGATGCTTACAGACATGGCTTGGGACTTCATCTAGTGGCAATATGCATGCAAATGCTATATTTCATTTTACATAACACAACACTAGCCTGTTCCTGAGATACTGTCAGTATGGCTAAGGAAAGCCATAGATAGCCATTTGATGGGACACAATGCTGCTGGTTGCAGATTAGGTTCGCACATGTAATAGCAGTTTGCTGTTTTTGTATGTTTGCAGCATTATTTTATGCATTCTTTTACGTGTATACAAGCCTTGTGCTCTTTCATAGAAAACTAACTACATCATTGGCATACATGTTTTCATGAATTTGTGGTTGAATTAATCATAATTCCAAATATGTTACTTTATTCAAAGAATGAAATTACTTTTTTTGATGATACAGTATTGGAATCAGTAGGGAGCAAATAAGGCTTCCATGCCTAAGGCTACAGTTGCACTCAAAAGTAACTAAGACCCTTAGTGATTTGCAATTAAAGTTCATGTTAGATGCGTCTTGTGGTAATAACAGTGCTGATATTGCTTGAATCATTGATACAATGCTTGCATCGTATGCTGATAACTGTAAACCTCAGATCTCGAATAACCCTTGTGTCGTCTTCTTGTTTATTTGATGTTTTTCTTTGCTGGTTTGGACAGATCAGGTGCTTTGTTGGGACCCTGGGCAATTTGGAGGAGTGACACACGTCAGACTTCCTATATATGGTATGGTATGGTATGGTATGGTATGGTATTTTTTATTTAAGTGACATGTGTGTACATTTACAACAAATTCAAAATAATAATCAAATCAACACACCCAAACCCAACCTGGGTTCATATGTCACTATGAGTCTAACTAAAAAAGATTATCCAATACATCAACAACAACAAATACAACAAATAAACAATAGAAAATAAAAGTTAATGAACACAACACAGAATCTTAGTCATCAAATATCAAATAAGAGCAAACCCAAGGAAAAACAGAAAAGGCAACATAAAATGAAAATGTTGAGTGACACACCATAGTCAATTCCCTTTTACACTTAAAAGAAAAAGGAACAGCATATTAATTTAGCCAAATTGACACAATTTATGTATATTTTATGAATTACTTTACCTACAATGGATGACACGCTCACTCAAGTTAATGGCAACAACTTCACCGTTTCATATATGGAAAGGAAATATGCTTTGACGACTCTAATTTGATAAGATAGCCACAATACACCAAACATCTTTTATAGACTCAACACTTAGATGAAAATCACAGGCTGCGCCAGAGTAGATTTCATAGAGAGCTTTTTTTGATGAGATTCACATACTAAGGCGCACACATTTCAATATCATGAATTGTAACTTGAATGAGATCCACACACTGGGGCGAGTATACTCTTTTCCCGAGCCCAGTTAGTTATAGCAAACTTGCTTACGTTTCATGTAACATTGGTAAACAAATTCTGCAGTGTCTTTTACAAATTTCTTAGACATCAGAAGTAACATCTTTTGATCAACATTTAGATCTTGCCAGTCAGGATGGAATTGTCCTAATTTATCGAAAAATCTCTGCCGAATGTCATCATATAGATTACATTTAAATATAAAATGCACCTCATCCTGAATGCCATTTAGGTTACAAAAGATGCATAATCTGAACTCTAACGGTATTTGGGTAAATCGCCCCGTTTCCACCTTCAAAGGTAGTATACCACTTCGCAGTTGAGCAAGAACTGAGCGATGAGCGCGATCATGTACCTTATATACATATGGGTCGCACTCATGGTGAAATTTAAATCTTTTGTAAAAACGGAGCTTTGGCAGCTGTTCAATATTACTGGACCAAGCTTGTTTTTCAAGTCTACTCAAAATTTCTTTTGCTTCGTTTATGCGAACAGCCAACATATTGTGATATACATCTAATTTTTCAATTTTTTCAAAAATTTTGAAAACGTCGCTATTCCAACTTCCAGCCTGTCTTCTTTCACAGTAGTCTCATAAGAAGATCTTTTTTGTCAGGCAATTATCACTCATGGTCACCAACCTATTCCAAAACCTCAATATCTGGATATGCCTTTTGGTTTCACAACTTATCCAGCCCATGTCACCATTTACTGCCACATTGGAAGCAAACCTGTGAGTACCAAGATAAAACCGAATAGCCTTGTTTTGAACAGCTTCAATTTGGCTTAAACTTTGGTAACCCCATATCTCCGCTCCATACTCTAAGATTGAGGCAACACCCGAGTCATACACTTTAGAAAAAGTATTGTAACCCATTCCTTTCAAATGATTGAATTTTGTACATATTGCACCTAGTGCTCTTCCAGCAGAACCCGCTATTACTGAGGCGGTTGTGTTGAAATCCAAGTGTTCATCCAGAACAAGTCCTAAATATTTATATTTCTCTGCTACCTCAAGATGGTGATTTCCGATATGAAAATCAAAGGTAGAGCGTATTTTTGATTTGTTGCGAAAATGCACAACTTTTGTTTTGCTAATGTTCACATTCATTTTCCACTGCTGACACCACCGATGTAGAATTTCAAGCAACAACTGAAGATTTTCATCAGTCTCAGCCATAATCACCAAATCGTCAGCATAAAGAAGTGAAGTTATCATTAAATTTTCACCAAGCTTAATTAATTTTCCACTGTCATAATTATGCATATGGCCAAATCATTAATGTATATGTTAAAAAGAGTTGGGGACAGTGTGTCTTCCTGTCTAACTCCAACACTGGAGATGAAACTTTCAGTTTTAAAATGCCTATTTAATATAATATGCGCTTTACAATTTGAATATTTATTATTAATGCAAGCTATTATTTTTGGTCCAAGACCAATTTTGGCTAATTTACGTACCAATAATGTTCTATCCACCCGGTCAAAGGCTTTTTCAAAGTCTACAAAAGCTAAAAATGTGTCAAGTTTTCTACGCTTTCTATTTCGAATGATTGTGGTTACTTTAAAATATATGAATCAGAAAAACAAGATTGAGGGCATTGGAAATTGAGTAAACTTGACTTCACAACGTCTTGTGGCCATCAAGATGATACACATACGTCTTTTTATTAATATCAATTTGGGAGAACAGATAGAAACAAAAATAGAAATATAATATATATGAGAATTTAATGAAGAATTTCTGATTTGGTCCCATTTATCTCAGTCAGACAAATTAGAAAGATTAATGTATTTATTTTAAATACTTCGAGGTGACTAAGTCATTAAGCGCTTTTGATTCTGAATGTTTTTACAATGTTGTCTTACACATGCAACAAGAAACACTAGTGTCCTACATTTATCAGTCTGGTGAAAATTGGTCGCTGAAAATGGAAGCTGCTTTTAAATATCAAACACAACATAGCGAGTCCTTAGACTGTTTTGCACTGCTGCGTAGTGTATTAATTGAATCTGAAGGCTTTTACCACATTGCATTCAACAAGAAATAGATTGACTATCTTATATATATTTATTAGTCTGATAGTCTCAGCATATTCTCTTACACATTCCATCCAAGGAGAGAACGACAAGCCTGAACTGGTCCTCCTGTTATTTATGGATATCCAAGGCAGCCACACATAGTGCCAGACAGCTGCTGATCCTAAGCTGTGAGCCGTGGAGTGTCCACAGAGTGTCCACAGGGCAGTCCGTTGGTAAGTGGATGCTACACTGACCAACATTGACAAATTTCTGTCTGCTCAAGGCAATTTGCTTTCAGCCTCAGTCATTGCTGTTAGATAAGTTGTGAAAGTAATTGCATTTACTATGGTCCTTCAGAATTTATTGCCTCACTGACTTTAAATTGCAGAGTTCTTTTGCAGTTAAATTTGCACGTTAATATTAGCTGAAGAGTGATACTGTGTGTCATGATAACACTCTAAGCATCGCCACGGATAATCAGATTTTCCTGGTTTTTGCAGTCTAGATTGCACACTCCCTTAATCAAGAAGAAGTTTTCTTGCTCAATACCAAGTTCACCACTGGCATACGTCATGTTTGAGCCAAACGCACTATTTCTGGCTGATGTTGAAGAACTGCATAGGCAAATTTCAAGAAACACTGTAGAAAGAAATGCTCAGTGCAGTGACAGTAGGGCAAACAAGATGCAATTCCTCTATGTCTGGGATGTGGTAATCCTTATGTATCTAACGAACAGCCTTCCGGTACATAGTTTGTAATTTATTGACTTGGTTAAAAAGAATACAAATAACTCCATAGAAAGATGTGCAATGAATGTTGAATAGTTTTGCTTTGACACCAGATGGGTTTTTATCAAATGTACATATAAAGAGATTGTACTGTCTATAGAAGGAATTTGTCACTCCGTCCAGGTCATAGCTGTTGAGATCTGCATAAATGGTATGTCCTAAGTGTACTTCTTTGGCAGCCTATAACATAAATTGTAGCCAAAATCAATTCTGTCACTATTCCTCTTGTTTCCAGTGAAGAAAATTATAGTTTGGATGTATTATATGTCCTTCTGGAAAGGCCAAATCACTATTTCAAAACTGATGTAATGAATAGAGATTTTTGAGAAAATCTCCTTTCATGTGTGACTTGTTTCATGAGGCTAATCGTTCAAAAACAGGAGTCATGAACTTCCATAGCTACGTCAAGTGCACCAAGGGGCCCATTTGGAAAACCACAACACATTGACCACATAATGTGAGGAAATGACACTACGCGAATGAGTGGCAACACATTGGGAGACACGGAGCATAGAGCACACATCCTGTCCATGCCCATTTCCCCTCACTGAGTGTAAAAACATGCAGGAGAAGGCCAATAAGCTGGGTTTTTAGGAAGCTTTTGAGGCAGGTGCTCCCAACATGGCCCCACACTACAAGGACAGCAGTAATAGCCTACTCCCCCAACCCTTTATTCCAATATTCACCCTTCCGTAATGACACTGCCCTGGCCAGGATGAGTAGCGTCCAATAACTCAACTCATGGCTTAAGAGCGATACTAATATTGGATCACAATATGGGTCACTGCTTTGAGTGCTCTGTACTGCCTCTTTGATCATATCTTACTTTTTTTTTTTCTGGTTTCCTCTAGAGTTTTTCATCATTAATCCTTGGTTCATTTTTCAAATGGTAAATGCAGCCTTGTCAAAGATATATAAGTTTCGCTTGATAACTCGTGGAGGAGATTTATTTACCAAGGCTCAATATCAGTCCGTTGTGATGGGCAAGAATCAAGAATCTTTTGGCTGTTTACAGTCTGACTGACATTCTTAGTTGTAATAAAAATGCCCTCCAAATTAGATGGCATTCACTATAAAATAACGGGTAGTGCCTCTGCAGAATTTCTCTGTGTTCCAATTATTTTCTTTGTGTACACTTCATTGTATGTTCTCACATGCTGTTAAAATTGCCCCTGTTGTACGTTGTCATGGAAACTAAGTGATCAATTTACAAATGGAGGAGAGAGCATGCTGAAAACCTCAGAAAGCCTCAAAAAGCTATCACCTAATATATGTAATTTCCTGCTGACACAGTTCATATAGGAACAGTTGAAGCCCTATAAAATGGGTTGTCCTCAACATGGTATCTGTAAGCTGAAAGCAGATGCAACAGGGATGTGACACTGAAGCAACATGCAGGCCAGTTGTGTTGCTCCTGGGTAACAGGATATTAATGTTCAGTTTGATTAAGCCTCCACTAAACAGTGACATGATAACATGATTGACAAGATTGTTTAAAAGCCTTTTAAATGCGTGCTTGTCAAACACCTTAGATATCACAGGCTGGGAAAGACAACGCGAGACAGATTGCTAGTGACACCAGTGGTTCAGCTGGTAGCAAAATCAATGCTGCCATTTCTGCACCTGCCCGCCTGGGCTTGTATCTCATTGATAGTATATATGTGCTTGTAATGAAACTAGTGAAAGTAGTAGAACTATAGTGAAGATTTAACATCAAGTATTGAAAGAGTCAATAGACTCATGGGCTAATCTCCAGCTCAAGGATTAATTGTCTGAAATTTTCTAATATATTCTTAACTTTAAAATATGTTATAATCTACAATGTAGCTTCGCAATGATTACACTGAACATGATCTTACATTTCTGTGAAGGCTCAAACAGAATGAAATAAAAGAAATTTACTAAAACGTTTTCTAACAAATTTGTTTTTTTCATAAAATGTTTTCCGAGCTAAGCCATTCCTCATAGGAAGAAAGTCGTTGAGCCTAGTTTGGACAGACAAAAAGGCAAGGAAGCCATTTACCTAACGAAGAGCAAACATGACCGCTGTAGACAATAGGTGTAACATTAGCCGAAGAGAGACGAGTAGTGCCTCAAGCCGAAAGGACCGGCATTAAAGCGATTATGGCATCAAGGCAAGGTCTCCATTGACGGCTGCTAAAGCGGGTTGCATCTCTGGCTTTGTTTGGCCTCCAGGTAGCAAGGTGACAGGCTTCTTCCACAATCCACTTTGTGTCCTTCCAACTCAATATAATCACTCATGAGCAGGCGCTGGTGGGTCCTAATGAGACCTTCGTATCTTGAGGACTCTGGCAGGCTATTGCTCACGTCAGATTTCAATGTTACTTATTGCAAGTATTAAAAAAACTAATCGATGGTTTAGGTGTGTTGTCCTCCCAAGGCAATTCACCAGACAAGAGATTTGTAAGGCTTTAACGGCTCAACTTGAGGTATACTCTGTTTCACTGCTACCAAGCACGTACACACCAGGTAGCCATCTGCACAAAAGGAAGATTCTCTTTAAGATCCGACTGTAGTGAAATACATTAATGAGTAAACTAATTCATGACGTACATTGTAAGTCCTTGAAAGAGCTCAAGAAATTTGTTTCATGTTATGATATTAAGGATGTTACCCTTGCTTGCCATTGGCACCATTCCATTGAATAACACCAAGGATAAAGAGATAAAATCAAAGAGAGAGATGATGGCCTAAAACATGCTCTGGTGAAGAGGAACTTGTTATGCCTGAAGCAACACAGAGCATGACATGGTCTCTAATGCGACACCAAGACCTGACTGGGAGTGATTAAATTACAGAAAGCCCTCCTATAAAATTATTCCCCGTGAATACCGAAGCAAATGAGCAATCTGGTTCTCTTTTCCATCTAAATGGTCGAGCCCTTGAGGTTTGTAATTGAGGCTTCGATTGGTGAAACACATGCAGGTGTGCAGCATTAATAGACCACGGGCCAGAAAGTGAAACCCTCCCCCCCGGAGGGAATTTTCGGGACCCCCCTAGTTTTCTTCCTGGATGTGTTAGGAGTTCATTTCAGGTTGTTTCCGCAATTTAAAAGCGTGTAAACTCCAGAAAAAATCACTTTTCCTGAATACTGCGTGACGAATTTCGACATTTTTAGCATGATGCACTTTCCTTCAACAAATTGGCAATAACTCCCTCAATAATCATCTTTATGACACAACAAAGGTGTCATTGGAACCACAAATAAGCAGGCTACATGATACAATGTTGTTTTACTCAAAAATACAGACTGAAATTTGTTAGGAAGCCATTTTCCTACCCCTACCCCTACATTTTATTTAATAAAATGATTTCCACCCATATATAATCACCATTTGAGGCTAAATATTATGCAAAATAATCATAAATTCAGCCTGGGTGAATTTAATCAATCAGTTTTAAAACAACTATCAACACTAGAAACACACAGTCACAAATAAATCCATAAAAATCTATTTATCTGAGCACCGCATCGGGAATTTAGTTGTTTTTAGCGTAACAGACTTTCTGTCACAAAATTAGCCATAACTCCCTCAATAATAATTTTTATTACACAATGTAGGTGTCATTGGAACCACAAATAAGAAGTCTACATGATAAAATGTTGCTTTAGTTGAGGAGAGGGACTGAAGTTTAACAGAAGGCCATTTTCTTACCCCTACCCCTAACATGTTATTTAAAATAAAAAGAGATTTCTGAACACTTATAATCATCAATTTCCGTTAAATTCTAAAAAAAACAAAGACAAATTGAGACTATGTTAATTCTCTCCCATCAGTTTTATGGTAATTCAGGCTTACTAGGCTATCTGGTGCATATAGTATATATATATTTTGGAAAAGGGGTCTGGACACCTCAACCCCACCTTTGTAAAATTTGGACTATCGCAGATTTCTGCTAAAATTTGAACACTTCCACACATTGAATTGGCTGAAAAGTGGTCATAGGAATGACCAGGCATATTAAGTTTTATATGGTGATTTAGTATATTTGCCAGGCTATCTGATGCATATAGTTTGATTTTGGAAAAAGGGTATGGACACCCTAGCCACGCCTTTGTGAAATATGAACTGTCGCAGATTTCTGCTAAAATTTGAACACTTCCACACATTGAATTGGCTGTAAACTGGTCATAGGAATGACCAGGCATATTAAGTTTTATATGGTGATTTAGTATATTTGCCAGGCTATC
The DNA here is from genome assembly GCA_026936325.1 of Platynereis dumerilii. Lineage (NCBI taxonomy): Eukaryota > Metazoa > Annelida > Polychaeta > Phyllodocida > Nereididae > Platynereis > Platynereis dumerilii. Next base: position 65,259 of record JAPTHN010000292.1, read on the forward strand.
TGATGCATATAGTTTAATTTTGGAAAAAGGGTGTGGACACCCTAGCCACACCTTAGTGAAATATGGACTGTCGCAGATTTCTGCTAAAATTTGTACACTTCCACACATTGAATTGGCTGTAAAGTGGTAATAAAAATGATAAAGCTTATTAAGTTTTATATGGTGATTTAGTATATTTACCAGGCTATCTGATGCATATTGTTTCATTTTGGACAAAAGGTCTGGACACCCTAGCCACACCTTCCGAAATATGGAATGTCGCAGTTTTTTGCTAAAATTTGAACACCGTCACACATTGAATTGGCCGTGAAGGGGTAATAAAAATGATAAAGCTTATTAAGTTTTATATGGTAATCTAGTATATTTACCAGGCTATCTTGTGAATATAGTTTAATTTTGTAAAAAGGGTGTGGACACCCTAGCCACACCATTGTGAAATTTGGACTGGCGTAGATTTTTGCTAAAATTTGAACACTTCCACTCATTGAATTGGCTGTAAAGTGGTAATAAAAATGATAAAGCATATTAAGTTTTATATGGTAATTTAGTATATTTACCAGGCTATCTGGTGCATATAGTTTCATTTTGGACAAAGGGTCTGGACACCCTAGCCATGCCTTTGTAAAATTTGGAATTTTGCAGATTAAATTTTGCTAACATTGAACACTTCACATTGAAATGGCTATAAAGTGGTTGTAGAAATGGCCAGGCATATTAAGTTGTATATATGGTAACTTAGTATATTTACCAGGCAATCTGGTGCATATAGTTTCATTTTGAACAAAGGATGTGGACACCCCAGCCGTAAGTGAAAGTGTGAGAGTATTCAAATTTTTAGCAAGAATTTGCGATAGTCCAAATTTCATAAAGGTGTGGCCAGGGTGTGCAGAGCCTTTGTCCAAAATGAGACTATTTGTACTAGATGGCCCTGGAAAAAATACTTAATTACCATTTTAAACTTGATGTGCTTTATCAGTTTTATTACCACTTCATGGCCACTTCATGGCCAATTCAATGTGTTGAAGTGTTCAAATTTCAGTATAAAATCTGCGATAGTCCAAATTTCACAAAGGTATGGCTGGGGTGTCCACAGTCTCCACACCCTTTGTCCAAAATGAAACTATATGCACCAGATAGCCTGGTAAATATACTAAATTACCATATTAAATTTAATATGCTTTATCATTTTTATTACCGCTTCGCAGCCAATTCAATGTGTGGAAGTGTTCAAATTTTAGCAAAAATCTACGCCAGTCCAAATTTCACAATGGTGTGGCTGTGGTGTCCAGACCTTTTTTCCAAAATGAATCTATATGGATCAGATAGCCTGGTAAATATACTAAATCGCCATATAAAACCTAATAAGCTTTATCATTTTATTTACCACTTTACAGCCAATTCAATAAGTGGAAGTGTTCAAATTTTAGCAAAAATATGCGACAGTCCATACTTCACAAAGGTGTGGCTAGGGTGTCCAGACCATTTTTCCAAAATTAAACTATATGCATCAGATAGCCTGGCAAATATAATACATCACTATATAAAACTTAATATGCCTGGCCATTCCTTTGACCAGTTTACAGCCAATTTAATGTGTGGAAGTGTTCAAATTTTAGCAAAAATCTGCGACAGTCCATATTTCACTATGATGTGGCCAGGGTGTCCAGACCCTTTGTCCAAAATGAAACTATATGCAACACATAGCCTGGCAAATATACAAAATCATCATATAAAACTTAATGTGCCTGGCCATTTCTATGACCAGTTTACAGCCAATTCAATGAGTGGAAGTGTTCAAATTTTAGCAAAAATCTGCGACAGTCCATATTTCACAAAGGTGTGGCTAGGGTGTCCAGACCCTTTTTCCAAAATTAAACTATATGCATCAGATAGCCTGGCAAATATACTAAATTACCATATAAAACTTAATATGCTTTATCATTTTTATTACCACTTTACAGCCAATTCAGTGTGTGGAAGTGTTAAAATTTTAGCAGAAATCTGCGACAGTCCAAATTTAACAAAGGTATGGCCAGGGTGTCCAGACCTGTTGTCCAAAATTAAACTATATGCATCAGATAGCCTGGCAAATATACCATATAAAACCTAATAAGCTTTATCATTTTAATTACCACTTTACAGCCAATTCAATAAGTGGAAGTGTTCAAATTTTAGCAAAAATCTGCGACAGTCCATACTTCACAAGGGTGTGGCTAGGGTGTCCACATCATTTTTCCAAAATTAAACTATATGCATCAGATAGCCTGGCAAATACACTACATCATTATATAAAACTTAATATGCCTGGCCATTCCTATGACCAGTTTACAGCCAATTCAATGTGTGGAAGTGTTCAAATTTTAGCAAAAATCTGCGACAGTCCATATTTCACTAAGGTGTGGCCAGGGTGTCCACACCCTTTGTCCAAAATTAAACTATATGCATCAGATAGCCTGGCAAATATACTAAATCACCATATAAAACTTAATATGCCTGGCCATTTCTATGACCAGTTTATAGCCAATTCAATGAGTGGAAGTGTTCAAATTTTAGCAAAAATCTGCGACAGTCCATATTTCACAAAGGTGTGGCTAGGGTGTCCAGACCCTTTTTCCAAAATTAAACTATATGCATCAGATAGCCTGGCAAATATACTAAATTACCATATAAAACTTAATATGCTTTATCATTTTTATTACCACTTTACAGCCAATTCAGTGTGTGGAAGTGTTAAAATTTTAGCCGAAATCTGCGACAGTCCAAATTTAACAAAGGTGGGGCCAGGGTGTCCAGACCCGTTGTTCAAAATTAAACTATATGCATCAGATAGCCTGGCAAATATACTAAATCACCATATAAAACTTAATATGCCTGGCCATTTCTATGACCACTTTACAGCCAATTCAATGTGTGGAAGTGTTCAAATTTTAGCAGAAATCTGCGATAGTCCAAATTTAACAAAGGTGGTCCAGACCCCTTTTCCAAAATATATATACTATATGCACCAGATAGCCTGGTAATTATACTGAATTACCATAAAACTGATGGGAGAAAATTAAGCTAGTCTCAATTTTTTTTTTTTTAGAATTTAACTGAAATTGATGATTATAAGTGTTCAGAAATCTTTTTTTTTTAAATAACATGATAGGGGTAGGGGTAAGAAAATGGCCTTCTGTTAAACTTCAGTCCCTCTCCTCAACTAAAGCAACACTTTATCATGTGGCCTTCTTATTTGTGGTTCCAATGACACCTACATTGTGTAATAAAAATTATTATTGAGGGACTTATGGCTAATTTTGTGACAGAAAGTCTGTTACGCTAAAAACAACTAAATTCCCGATGCAGTGCTCAGATAAATAGATTTTTATGGATTTATTTTATGACTGTGTGCTTCTAGTGTTGATAGTTGTTTTAAAACTGATTGATTAAATTCACCCAGGCTGAATTTATGATTATTTTGCATAATATTTAGCCTCAAATGGTGATTATATATGGGCGGAAATCATTTTATTAAATAAAATGTAGGGGTAGGGGTAGGAAAATGGCTTCCTAACAAATGTCAGTCTGTATTTTTGAGTAAAACAACATTGTATCATGTAGCCTGCTTATTTGTGGTTCCAAATACACCTTTGTTGTGTCATAAAGATGATTATTGAGGGAGTTATTGCCAATTTGGTGAAGGAAAGTGCGTCACGCTAAAAATATCGAAATTCGTCACGCGGTATTCAGAAAAAGTGATTTTTTTCTGGAGTTTACACGCTTTTAAATTGCGGAAACAACCTGAAGTGAACTCCTATCACATCCAGGAAGAAAACTAGGGGGGTCCCGAAAATTTCCTCCCGGGGGAGAGGGTTTCACTTTCTGGCCCGTGGTCTATAAAGGGGATGTAAACAGGCTCAATGGCACCATGAAGTTTTTGTCTCCATGCCTTACTGGGGTCATATACTCCTCCCTGAGACACAGATCTAAATTGAAACTTTAATCCATGAAAGAAGATGAAGATTTTGTTTGATTTGAGGTGTATTTTTATTGAGTTAGAGACAGGGAGGGTGTTATGCAATATTTTAGGATGAGCCTCGAGTAATTTGAAGTAGATAACTGTGAGACTAAAGTGCCATGCTTGGATTCTGTGACCTTGTGTTCATACAATAGGGCTTGGCCTTTCCATAAAATATCCTTGCCCATCAAGCAGTGCTGTCTGCCATGGGATGGCTAAATAATTGCTTTAGTGGCTTCATGATATGAGTCGCAGACCGGGTGGCTGTTGGCCCCCGATGGAAGAACGACTTATTGTCACACTCTCCTTTTGTCTGCATAGATGCACCGTTATGAGGTGATTCCTGCCTGTACGTACTGCCTGAGCTGCAGTTTACTAAAAAAAAATGCTTTTTTGGCACTGTACTAAAGCAGGCACTGTATTGTCAGACACAAGGTCCAATCTCTGTGGAATCACAATGTGAACATATGCAATAGAAGCAATATATCAGACCTTGGCAACAGGCTTCTATTGTACTATTTGACGTTGTTGGTTCCCCTCTCACATGCATTAGCTTTTCAAATACCATGTGTCTTCCAGGCTCCAGCTAGAAGGAACATATTTTAGAGTTACTGTAATTAAGCAACAGAAATCAATGAGTAAATTTTAGGAACTACTATATATATGTCTGTATATCCCCTCAATCCTCAAGGAGTTCTCTTGATTGGACTGAAATGTGCTTTTGCTCATGTCAATAAGATAGAAGGGAATAAAAATTACCAAAAAAGTATAGTTGGCCATGAAAACAGTATTTATGTTGTCTGGCTCAGAAGATGGCAAAGCACAGCTGCATAATTCGAACATTGGAACAGTTTATGAATGCGGGATGGAGCACAGTTCCTAGTCAGTGCTGATTAAAAGACCTAAACTAGCCTGCAATACAGCCCAAAATAAAGTAAGAAAAGGTAACTGGCAAATATGTCTCAATACACATTAAATAAAAACAGGATCTCAGCAAGCCTACCCTGAAACTTGATCGAATAACCCAAAAGATGCAGGGAAATAGTTATTTGCCTGAAGCAACACAAAGCATGACAGGGTCTCTATAATGCTGTTCTGAGACCTGACTGGGAGTGAATAACATTGCACAAAGGCCTTCTGTAAAATGATTTCCTAATACACTGAAACAAATGGGCAATCTGGTTCTGTTTTCCATCTTATGGGTGCAACCCATGAGGCTTCTAATTATGGCTTTGATGAGCAAAACAGTTGCAGGAACAAACCAGTAAAGGGGTTGTAAACAGACTTAACAGCAACACAGATTTTTTGCCTCCCTACCATACTGGTGTCAAACGCGCCTTCCTAAGAAGCAAATTTTAATTGAACATTAATCCATGAAAGCCGAACTTGATGGGAGACATAGGGAAATGGACTGGGCAAGCGGTACATTTCCTTCCAAGTAATGAGTTAGGGGAAGTGAAGGATTTTGTTGGCTTTGAGAGGGCATTTTATTGAGTTAAAGAAAAGGGATGGTGTTACGGTGTGTTTCAGGATGAGCCTTTAGTAGGTAACTGTAAGACTGAGGTGTCTTGCTTGTTACCTCTGAGCTTGCATTTATACAATGGGCTTGGCCTTTGCATACACTATCCTTGCCCATCAGGCAGGACTGTCTGCTATGGGAGGGCTAAATAAATGTATTGATGGCTTAGATATGCCGTAGGAAACCACTGGGAGTCACAGACCTGGTAGCGGTGAGCCCCTGAGGGAAGACTGACTTATCTTAACACTCTCCTTTGTCTACGCAGATGCACCATTATGCAGTGATTACAGCCTGAACGTGCTGCCTGAGCTGTAGCCGACTACACCAAAGCACTCTGTCTGCACTGTACCATAGCAGTGACTTTTTTGGTTAGACACAAGGTCCAATCTCCATTGAATCATAATGAGACCTTATGCTATACAAACAATATATCAGATCTGGCAGCAGACTACTTTCCTACTCCTCAAGCTTATTAATGCTCAGTCCAGATGCATGCATTATGTTTTGATTGGAGTGTTTGTATTTATCTATGCATCCTGAATAAACTTATAAAGCCACTACCTCTTCTTTCTGAAAATCAACTAGTGCAGTAAAGGTTGTGGTTATTTCCGTGTTATAGACTCCAGGATTTGAGATATATTTCAGGAATAGATTTTCCCAAAGTAACTTCACTCTGTGTACTCTTGAATATATTTTTTCATGATATAAATGATTGACTGATTGATTGATTGCTTTCCAACATCAGCAGAATCTGTAGACATCACACCGTTACACATTAAATAAAATATTTATACTTCTGCAAGTACAGATTCTACTTTACTTGTGATATGAACCCTCAAGATCGATTAAACTCAACATGTAACATCAGTGTTAATGGACACCAAAGCAGGTGCTCATTTTCAAATTGATAGACATGGGCTAGACATATCTGTCTTGTCTGGAAACAGCAGCAAACTGACCTTCTATTGACTGACGTACGTGCAGAAGAATGAGATGTAACCTAACCTTCAATGCCACTCTTCCTTGTGTCCAAATGATGCATGACATGTCACATGCTTTCCACGCTCCAGCTAATGGGCTTGTATTGTCGAGTGAATAAGCAACAGATCAATCAATGTGTCAATTGTATGTACATAGTGTATGGCCGTAAATATCCTCAAATATAATGTGTACCCAGTTACAGTAATAATATGACCTGCCAAATAATTGAGCGTTTACAATGACTGTGGGGTAGTAAAGTCCTATGGCCAGTAAATCTTGAAAGTGCATGTAACATATCTGCAATGACGAAACTTGTACTTAGAGACAACAATGTAGTTTTCAGATGTTGAAAAAAAGGAGTCTCTTGACATACATGTTGAATATAAGGAAACGAGACAGCACAATAATTATGACTAACGTTATTCGATTGATGATGAAAGGAGAATATGCTTGCAATGATTATGAGAGCCATGGATGCAAATGAAAGATTCCGAAGGGGACAGCCAAGAATCCTAGGAGAATTAGACTGGCCAGACTGAAACTTTCTTTCCGTGATGTCAATAAGTTAGGACGGATAAAAATGACCAGGAAAAGTTTAGTTGGCCGTAAAAACAATATTTATGTACTCTGGCCCCAGAAGATGCCAAAGCACAGCTGCATTATGCCAATGTTGAAACAGTTTATGAATAAGGCAAATAAGGCATGGAACTCTCTTCCTGGTCAGTACTGATTACAGTGATTAGGGGACCAAAACAATCTGCAAAGGGCAATTTGGAAAGTTGGTCAGACAAAGAGCTTGTTAAGAAACACAAAAATGTACTCTTTAACAATAAATAAAGAAGCTTGTTATTACAGATCTCGTATAAGTGTGCCATGTTCCATGTGAATATATGCACAGCTGATGTCAGTATTGTAATACTGACATCACTATTGGCACTCCAAGCTTGAGTGTTGATTCCAACTGCTACCAACAAGTCACGCTTATGGGCTAAGTGTGAATAACAATTGATTAATCTGCATTCATTGGTATGGTTGTTTGATTCAGTTGGAGCATGTGAAACTGATATGTTTCAGCCACTTGCTTGATCCATCATGGACATTCATGGTGTCCTGTTGTGAAATTTCTCCTTGAGGGCAGAACCTTGTGGCTTTTCGGGCTTTTAGGTGAGATCTTTGCCAAAGAAACGGTTCAGAATTGATGAGTGGTATGGGGATGATGGGGAGATTTTTTGGAAGTGAACATGGCGATGTTGCATGGGCATACTAGAGGACCAGAAATGGGGGGGGGGGTAGTTGCTCCCCAAAAATTTGGGAAAAGGCCAGACAAGGAGGCTAAGAATTCGATCATCAAATAAACATTATTGGAAATCAGTGATAAGGATGCGCCCAAGCAAAACTCCCCCCCCCCCTTAGGTCTTCAATTCTGAATGGTTTCTGAGTGTATTATTTTTGCCAAGACAGATCAGCACATGGTAACCTCTCAGACCAACAAATGAATGTGAGAGTGAATGAATTTGTTTTGTTGTAAAAGTGCTAAAACTGATAGTAGTTATACACAAAATCCATGCATTATATATAGCTGGTTATTGTAACCTTTGGATTTATTCAAAACATCAAACTGAATAATCTATGTTGGGCAACAATCTAACAGCTCATTGTGGATTTGTAATGGTGTGATCAGTATGGGTTCCAAGTGACACAGCTGAAACTGTGAATATACCAACTGTGAAATCACTATGCTGATACTGACATCACAAGAGCACTGTGGCAGTTGAAAAGAACATGGCACACTTATAACAGATCTGTAATAACTTATCTGCTTCCGGCCTGTGCAGTTTCCTCTTTGTGCATGGATTACATTTTTTGTTGTAGTTAAAAACATCAAGAACTGCTTTTCCAATGTATTTTTAAGATTGTTGTCCAAACAAAATATATATTTCTGTTACTTATATTTAATTATTTTTCCCTCGTAAAAGAACAGTGGGACAAACCTGATTTCTGTGAAGTAACAAGAGCCAGTGAAAACTTTTCTATCACATTTATGTGATGTGGCGGTTCAACGGATGAAGCACCCCAATGCCTTCAGTTTACCAGCTAATCTGGTAGAGAAACACAACGCAGAAATTCAGGTGCTACAGCAGTGGTTTCATCTAAATTATTATGTTATTCTCATAGATGCAATTTATAAGTTAGAAATCTAAATGATTTATCTTGTCTTTTTACAAAGATTTGTCAAAATTGACAAAAAGGGCTAGAAAATGTGCTTTCAGGTATTGCTGCTTATTGCATAAGACTGCAGGCAGATTCCAATGACACCATCAGCATATTAAATCTAAGCTGAAGATTGTCAAAATGTAACCAAATCCAAGCACTTGAAAAAAGCTTTCATTGCAATTATTCCCTGCTGCCAATTTAATTGAAGAATTCACTCAATCTTTAGAATTTACAAATCAGTTTGAATTATTGCTTCTCTTTGGTCTTGTAACCAGCTTTTAAGTTCTTCACCATTCGCATCTCAAATCTCATTTGTTTTGACAAAGCTTGACTGACAAACAACGGACCAGCCATGTGAGTATTTGAAAAGGCAATGAATTTGGCGCACAGAAGCGAAACATTGAAGCTTAACAAAGTGGAGAAGGAATTAGTCCTGGGTTAGTGGCAAAAATCTTTATGTCTTTTTTTTGTTTCCAGAATTCCCGAGTGTCCCAGAGCGGAAAGAAACCTTAGGCACATCCACTTCTCATACGAGTCCAGACTCAAAAAATTGTCTACTCAAGCGATATGTCATACGTTACACACATTAAAATGCCGTCCATAGTCAGTTCTCTTCATATTCCAAATCTTTAGCATGAGCAATTGGGTCGTTAATGAAACTTTGTTTTAAAATTGAATGACACTCTTGGTTGTGTTTGCTTTACCACTCAAACATGTTACCAACAAGTGGTTAAAACTTTTCAGCACTGATGCTTACAGCCATGGCTTTGGACTTCATCTACAATGCAAATGTTATATTCCATTTTACATGCTACAACATGAGCCTATTCCAGAGATACTGTCAGTATGGCCAAGGAACTGGGGGAGCAACAACTAACCATTTGATAGGACACACACCGCCAGTTGTAGATTAAGTCCACACGTGTAATAGCTGTCTGCTGTTTGTAGGTTTGTGAGGTTATTTTATGCATCCTTCTACGTGTATTTCCTTTGCTCTTTCATAGAAAGCGTACTTGCCTAAATGATGGTGGAACTCAGCAAAATTCCAATTATGCGGATTGATCTCAGGGGATGCTTTCATTCAAACAGTGGAAGTAGGCCTAACTTATTTTGGTGATGGAATATTGCAATTGGTAAGGAAGAAATAAGACTTATATGCTTTTAGCTACATTTTCCCTAAAAAAATAACTACGCCCCTTGGTGATTTGCCATTGAATTTTATTTTAAAAAGTTTGTCATGAACGGTTATAACTGTGCTGATATTGCTTGATGCAATTGTTGCATCATATGATGGTTTCCATTTCATAATTGAATATACTTTGTAATTATAATTGAACTTTTATAATAGTTGGCAAATAAATCTGTCTGAGTCTTCATCTTTACTGTAAACCTCAATTCTCAAATCAACCTTTAGTTGTCACTTTATATAAATGGTGTCTTTGTTTTGTAGGTTTGGACAGATCAGGTGTTTTGTTGGGACCCGGGGGAGTTTGGAGGAGTGACACACATTAGACTTTCTGCGTCTCATATTTGGACACAAGATATTGTACATGTATGTAGCAATTATTATTGTTTTGTATATCGCATTGAGCACAACTTTGAGCACTGTGAACCTTGGCAAATGATTTGAACTAACACTGTTTGTGAGTTGTGAAATGTTCTCGTAGGGCCAACAGTCTCAACACACTGGTTTTATTGTTCGGAATTTCAGCGTATCACTGTAGTATTAAAAAATTGCAAAGGTAAAAAAATATGAGTCATTTTTTGCAGCTGCCGGCTACCCTATTGTATAGCTCAAAGGATGTACAGATAAAATCAGCAAAGTATCCAGGAGAGAGATGATGACCTAAAACAACATGCTCAAGTGAAGAGGAACTTGTTCTGCCAAAGCAGCAAATAGCATGACGTGATCTCTTTTGGGGGCCTGGGAGTGATAAAAATTACCAAAAGGCCTCCAATAAAACAATTTTTTGTGAATACCGAAGCAAATTGGCAATCTGGTTCTGTTTTGCATCCTAAGGGTGCAACCCATGAGGTTTGTAATTGAATCTTCAAAAGAAGAATCGTATGCAGGAGCACAGCAGTGAAGTAGTCGCCAACAGGCTAAATGGCACTATGGATTTTTTTTGGTTCCATGCTTTACTGGTTAGGTGTCATATGCCTGCGCTAAGGCACATATCTATATTGAAACGTTAAGGGGTGAGCCTTTCGTAGATAAGATGGGAGTGTCTTGCCAGGAAGCTCTGAGCTTCTGTTTATACAATTGGGCTTGAAGAATGCCTCCCAGGATTTGCAGTCCCGGTAGTTGTGGGCCCCCGAGGGAAGACACACTCTCGTAATGCTAATATATGTAGCAGAAGAAAAGATGAGTATTAAAAGTCGGATGCATGAGACCGCTGTTAAATGAAAATACATAGTATAGAATAGGAAGTCATTCAAAAGAAAGATACATGTGGTTCCAATTTATCTTCCTTGAACATTGCTGGCTAGTACAATAGACCATATAAATTTGGATCGGTTGGAAATCCGTGCAGATGAATGATGTCCGGGAAAATGAGAAACTTATGCTCAATCTAACTTAACCTGCGTCAGAAATTGAAGAAGAGCTCAACCTATCTGAACCTCTATATTTTTCAAGTAATTGATATTCAACATAACATGCATTGAATATGAAAGCTGACTGAATTATTTTACTGAAGAAACTAAAATCATGTCTCATGCATTTGATATATCCTCAGCAGACTGGTGATTCCGAGACCAGTATAGATGAAATTTGAAATAGAGAAATTTTGACGGACCGATGCTCTTGTGGTAAACCAGTGTTATATGAATTGTGTCTTGTAGTTTTTATAGATTTGCGAATTGAAATACAGGAAATGGACTTGTACTTTACAGTTATCTAACCGGCTAGGTTTCTTCAAAAACAACTCTTCTCTTCTCTTCTTTATTGGTCAGAACTGGAATTGATAGGAAGTGGTATATTTTCAGAAAAAAAATACAATATTTCTAAGCACTGTTATTGTCCTCTAGATATTTTTTTTTGCATTTTGTATATTCATTTAATCTGGAAATCTTGTATCACAGCGCATTTGGCAAGAAATAAATGGACGGTCTTATATATATTTATTAGTCTGCAAGTCTGAGCATATTCTCCTACACATTCCGTCCAAGGACAGAACAGCAAGCCAGAACCAGTCCTCATGTTATTTATGGATGTCCGAGGCAGCCACACATAGTGCCAGACAGCTGCTGAACCTAAGCTGTGAGCTGTGGAGTGTCCATAGGGTGCTCTTCTGGTTAGCCCATCGGTAAGTGGATGCTAGACTGACCAACATAGACAAATTTCTGTCTGCTCAAGGCAATTTGCTTTCAGCCTCAGTCATTGCTGTTGGATAAGTTGTGAAAGTAATTGCATTCACTATGGTCCTTCAGAATTTATTGCATCAGTGAGTTTAAATTGCGAAGTTCTTTCGTATACAGTGTAAATTTGTGAAGACTTTGTGCTTTGCATCTTTACAATCCTGGTTAAAAAACGAGTGAGGCGTGCAGCTTTCTGCCCATTTTCTTTCAATTACTGCTCTGTGTTACAGGGTGGAAATAGAGGATCATTTATCATTGTGAAAATTGAACTTCATGAGTCTTATTAGCAGAAGATTCATAATGTATCATGATCACAATTTAAGCATGGAAACCATACAGGCTATTCAATTGTTCATGATCGAGAGGAGGCCTTATGATGTGTCATTATAACTGATTTTGGGATAGATTAGAGATGGACAATCCTTTTCTTCTTGTCAGTCAAAAACATGCATTACAGGTATCCGTTAATTTTAGTTCTTTTCAGATAAGCAGTCCAAACAGTTGTAAATTTAATATTCAACTTGGTCTTGTGACGTCACTGTCTATGGAATGTTTTTATGATATGTTTGTGCCAGTTGTGGTTTAATCAGTTGATTCAGGACATATTGTTTCTAGCAGCATAATTGTCAATAAACAAACTAATTTAAGTACTCGATCTAAATAAGAAAATTAGAAACCAACAGAAAACTGTCTATGAGGTGGCAAAGCCAGTTTGCAAATAGGAAAGAGGAAAATTAATTTACCAATGGACAACAAAGCTGCAAAGATTTCTAAAGTGCAATTGAAAACTGATAGTTTGACAGTGAGGATCATTACTCGTTGAACTATCTGGCACAACAAATTATCATCCAAAGCAAGAACTTCCTGATCTAGGCCAAATTACAACATTGACTGATGTTATGAACAACAATTTTTGAAAAATCCCGTTTCACAATGTGACTTGTTTCATTAGCCTAGTTCAGCACCTGAGGGAGTCATGAACTTCCACAGGCTCTGCAACAAACTCAAGTGCATCGAGGAAACCACAACACAGAGGCCACGTAATGGGGAGGAAATGACACTACACAAATGAGTGGCAACACATTGGGAGACACTTAGCATAGTGCACACATCCTGTCAGTGCCCATTTCCCCTCATCAAGTGTAAAAACATGCAGGGGAAGGCCAATAATCCTTTTTTACGGAAGCTTTTGTTGCTGGTGATCCCAGAATGACCCCACAATACAAGCAGCCTAATCAAGAGGGCTGTAATAGCCTACTCCCCAAACGTCTATTCCAATAAGCCACCCTCTGTAATGACACTGCCCTGGCCAGGATGAGTAGCGTCCAATTACTCAACTTGCGGCTTAAGAAACACACTGATATCAAATCACATCAGGGGTCTTTGCTTTGAGTGCTCTGCTGCCTCGTTGATTATCCTTATTTATTTTCTTGGTTTTCTATAGTTTCTTACATAATTTGTCACCTTTGTATTTTTCAAGTTGTGAATACAGCCTTACCAAAGATCTATAAGATTTGCTTGATGACAGGCGCAGGAGATTTAATCGCCAAGGCACACTATCATCAAATGGTGATGGGCAAGAATTCTGAAGCATTTGGCTGTTTACTGTCTGTCTGACATTTATAGTCGCAATAAAAGGCCCTAAAAGTAAGGTGACATTTACTGTCAAATAACGGGTAGCGACTCTGCAGAATCTCACTGTGTTCCTGTCACTGCTGAGAATTTAAAACAAAAAGCAGTGAAAAAACATATCTTCGGCCAGCTTTTCTTCCTGTACATTTCATTGTACATTTCATTGTATGCTCTCACATGCTGCCACAATTGCTCCATTTCTAAGTTGTCATGGAAACTATGCGATTAATTTACAAATGGAAGAGAGAGCATGCTGAAAATCTCAGAAAGCTGTCACCTAATATATCGTCGGGTGGATGGCATAAGGAGCCAAGTTGTACTTTGGGTCAAAAAATGACTTTTGTATATTTTAAAGTTGAGGACATACAGATTATGAGACAATAAAAATTTTGTTTGTGTGGTCATGTTTTCATGCATCTTATTGGTTGTGAATATTGACAATTCAACAAAAAAGCCAAAATGATGTTCAGATGAACAAAGAAACAGTTTTGGCTTCCCCAGCTCACAACACAGAGATGCAAAAGACTTAGAAGAGCTCAGAGCAGTGCTGATGCCTTTTATGGTCATGTTATAAAGATCCATTGTAACATGGCTCTGTCTGTGATACATAAGGCACATGTTTATTGCTCTGCTTGTGGTCACAGAATGATCCAAAGTAATGAGGCGCTTTGTGGAATTGTTACTTTGACTGCATTTTTAAAACTTAAAGTGATCTGCAGTATTTTGGATCATTGTGTGACACAACAAGGAGCCATATTATCCTGCATTTTAGTGTTAAAAGGAGCCAAAGTGCATAATGCATTGAGTTTTTTTATTCTTGATGATGTGGAGTTCCGACACATTGGTCGATAAAATTTAAGGATTTCCGTAATTCAGACATGTCCTCATATCATAGGTTGCTATGCTGAAACCTCATGGCATCTCATTGATGTACCAAAAGTATTGTTGGCCAACACCTTCATCAAAAAATTGACAGATAAAACACCTTCATGTATTTTTAAAATAAATTCACATTTCAAAGTAACAATCTGCATTCATTATAATATTTTGTGTATTTCAATATTTCAATATAGCCTGTATAATTTATGTATATATATTTTTCAATGGTAGGCCTGTTTTGAATAAATCTTACAATACAAAGGGCAATTTTATAGTTTGTTCCCCCTCACGAGGTGTCTGGGTGACCCACCATTACCAAATTCACACAGTGATCTGACATTGGCAGCAAGAAACCCCTGAATAAGATCAATGAGGAGTATGTAAATTTCTGTGAAGAAGCCAGAAAGCATGCATCGAACATTCATATCTCGAGCATCCCACCAAGAATGGATGCAAATATCAGCAAAGAGGAGAAAAATCAAACGCAACTGAAAATCGATGAGTTTAATTTAAATGTCCTGTCAACTGCTGAAAAGGAGAATGTTCACTTCATAAACAATGATACAAATTTCAGATACCAGGATAAGACCTGTGATGAAAGGCTGCTCAGTAGCGACGGTGTGCACTTGTCTGCAGTTGGAGTTCAAAGGCTCATTGAAAACATGGGTCTGACTGACAAAGCCAAATGCAAATTTGGCTCCGGCACTACAAATAAATGGTCACAAAATGAGAGTTCACAAAGATCTCAAGGTACAAACAAGACGTCAGCCTCCAGACACAAAATTCCTCCTTCCGGCCCATGAAGAATATGTCCGAGGCTATGACTCATGGTCACCAAAGAAGCCGTGAAAGCTGGAGCCGTGAAAGCTGGTCTGATCGTGATCGTGAAGCGATGGGCTCAAACGATGAACCTGTCTACTTCCGAGGTCACAAAAATGCTCTGAGTAACTTTTTTCCGTGCAGCCTCAGTGTGTACGGGGAAAATATGAGAAGTAGTGAGCATGCATATCAACTACGAAAAGCCGCTATGATGAACGACGCAGAGGCAGCGAGGAAAATCCGATCCGCCCCGACTGCTAAACATGCCAAAGACATCGGTGATGACGTGACGGCGAACCAGTCTTGGCATGAGAAGAAAAAAGACATAATGACTCACATTCTACGAGAGAAACTGTAGGCCTGTTTTGAATAAACTTCGCTCTGAATTACAAGAGACAAATCTAAGTGATGTTCCTTACCATGACTTGTACAATTATGAAAAAGCAGATGTGCGAAATACTAAAACTCAATATGGCAAATGTTGGCATTGTGGTGAAACAAACCATGCACGCAGAAATTGTCGTTTCACATATCCATTAGAATGCTATAGCTGTTACCAAAGTGGTCACAAAATGAAATTCTGTCCAAAAAATAGCTATTAAGATACAGGCCATGAAGACTGTGCCGAGAAACCATTAAGGTTCCTTGACTATAGTTTATGTGATGATAGAATTGACTGTTATAACTCAATGTATATTAATGTAAACAAGGATGTAACAATTGAAAATCAGATATCTCAGTACAATGGTTCTAGTGTTGGTTGTGATGATTCAAATATTGAACTTACTGGTGGTGTTGATCCACAAGATTTTATTAATTCTGTCTGCATTGATTGTAAAAATATTTGCTCAAATGATTGTTCAAGTGTTTTTATCTCCATGATGGACCCATTAACTCCTTGTAAAAACTACCAGGATGATATTTTACATGTTGAGTTTTCCGAAATCGGATCTTATGTTTTTAATGAAGGTCTTAGTGTCGATCATATTTTTAACAGTTCTAGTTGTAGTTTAAATTGTGCAAACCTTGTTGTAAACCAATTGGTGCTAGAAAATGATTTTCAAATTATGATAATGTTTCAGAACAATCGGCACTTTTAAACGATGCTAGTAATTCTTCTGGTCTATTACAATGTAATGCACAACAGGTTAATACCAACATTGATAGTTCAGAAAAAGATGACTGTGGAGACCCTGTTATGGTTCATTTGAAAGAGACGCGATCTAAATTTGGTAAAAATCTTATATTCGCTCATGTCAATATTAATAGTCTCAGCAAATGTAAGGAATATGTCTTAGAGATTCTTCAATTGAAATATATTGATGTACTTTGTATAACTGAGAGTAAACTTAGCGATACAGACATGAACTGTGAATATGAAGTGGATGGTTATAAACTGTATCGAGAAGATAGACTTGCAAATTCAGGTGGAATGATTGTTTGGTTTCGTTGTGATATCCCACATAAAAGGAATAATGAATTGGAATTTACTAGCTATGATCCTCATATCGAATCAATGTTATTCAGTTTTACTGTGAAAAAGCAGACATGGTACCTAATATTTGTGTATAAAAACCCGAAGGTGTCTGAAAAAATATTTGTCGAAAAGCTGATATCTGCATACAACTCCATGACAAGTCTAGGTAAAGAAATTATTCTATTAGGTGATGTAAACATAAACATGTTGAAAGGAGATGACAAACTAACTAATGATCTTTGCCATATTTTTGGATTTTAAAAAGGACCTCGTTACGGAGCCAACCTGTTTCAAGACAGTAAACGGCACTCTTATAGACCCGGTTATAGTCATGAACCCAAAACGTTTCCAAAATCCTCTGAACATCGTTTTTGGCTATAGTGATTTTCATAACATAGTTGGATGTATCACCAAATTGAAGGTCCCACCAAAAAAGCCTATGACGGTTGAATATAGATCATACAAAAATTTCAATGTCGAGTCTTTTAATGCAGATGTCAGCTCTATCCCTTTTCATGTTTGTGAAATGTTTGATGACGTTGATGACAAATACTGGTGTATGTCTAAATTATTTACTGATGTGGTAGATGAACATGCTCCTTTAAAGAAACGGGTCATAAGGACCCAGCAAGTACCATATATGCATTCAGAACTTCGTAAGAGTATGTATAAACGAAATATGTTGAAAAACAAGTACTTCAAAAATAGGTCCGTTGAAGCCTGGCATGCTTATTGCACTCAAAGAAATATCACAACTAATATGAGGCGAAATGCTATTAAATCGTACTTTATGAGCAAATGTAATGGGAATGCAACTCCCAAAGATTTCTGGAACTGTATAAAACCATACATGTCAAATTCTATGCAACAACATAGAAATATTATTTTAAATGAAGATGGAAATATTATCACAAATAAGAAAGATATATGTGAAATTTTTGTAGATTTTTTCTCGTCTGTAGCTGATAATATTGGTGTACCAGATGAATTAGACCCAACTTGCGAAACCTCTCTAACAGATGTTTATAAGAAACATGAAAGTCATTCTGCCATCTTGAACATAAAGCAGAATGCACCGAAATATGATACTGAATTTAATTTCAGTGAGGTCAGTCCTAGTTACGTTGCTAGGCTGCTAAGCAAAATCAATGTGAAAAAGGCCACCGGATATGACAGACTTCCCCCAAAACTTATAAATGTATCAGATCGGCACCTGTCAGCAAGCCTGGCTGAAGTGATTAATGCCAGTTTTAGTGCCTGTGAATATCCGAATGATATGAAGAGAGCTGAAATATCTCCTCTTTTCAAAAAGAAGGATGATATGCTGAAAGAAAATTATAGACCTGTCAGTATTCTTGTCACGTTTAGCAAGGTATTTGAATCTATTATCTCGGAGCAGCTTATGGCACTTTTCAATACCATATTTGATGATATGCTCTGTGCCTATAGGAAACGCTACAGCTGTGACCATGCCCTGATAAAGGTTGTTGATTCATGGAAAAGGGCATTAGATGAAAATAAGTTTGTTGGAGTTATCTCCATGGATCTGTCGAAAGCATTCGACTGCATCCCACATGGCTTGTTAATTAGTAAGTTGAAAGTCTATGGTTTAAGCGACAGAGCTTGCCTGTTTATGAGTTCTTATCTTGGAGGACGCATGCAAAGAGTAAAAATTGAAGATGAAAGGAGTGAATGGAAACCTTTAAAGAAAGGCGTTCCACAAGGTTCATGTTTAGGTCCGATTATCTTCAACATATTCTTGAACGATTTATTTTACTCTCTTAAAAACTGCAACCTGACAAATTATGCAGATGATAATACTATACACGCCTCAGATATTTCAATGCAATCAGTATTACAGGCCCTTCAAATGGACACTTCTAATGCTATAAAGTGGTTCGCTGAGAACTTTATGCAAGCAAACGCTGAAAA
Organism: Platynereis dumerilii; assembly: GCA_026936325.1. NCBI lineage: Eukaryota > Metazoa > Annelida > Polychaeta > Phyllodocida > Nereididae > Platynereis > Platynereis dumerilii. Next base: position 84,069 of record JAPTHN010000292.1, read on the forward strand.
GTTTCAATTTTTACTGATGAAACCATTGTTAATGACAGATTTAATTCCAGACCATATAGTTATTGATAATACAAGAATACAACGAGAGGAAAATATTAAATTTCTAGGAATTACTATAGATGATAAGCTTAAATTTGATGTTCATGTAGCCAATTTATGTATCAAGGCAGGTAATCAATTAAATGTACTTTACAGGTTCAAAAATATCTTTAACGTAGAAGAAAAGAAACTAGTTTACCAGACCTTTGTGTTATCTAATTTTAATTACTGTCCAATTGTGTGGAACTTTTGTAGTACAAGTATGATAAGGAAAATGGAATACATACAGGAAAGAGCGTTACGATTTATATATAATGACTTCAAAAGTGAATATAGAGAAATGTTGGAAATGTATGGTCATGAAACATTACATGTTCGTAGAATTAAAACAATAGCCTCCGAGGTTTATAAAACTATTCATTCTTTAAATCCAACTTTTATGAAAGAAATGATACTGGAAAAGGAATTAACTTATTGTTTACGAGATGGATTTAAGGTAGCAATACCAAAATTCAATAAGATCAGATATGGCAGAAACACTTTTTCTTATTATGGTCCCCACATATGGAACATACTTCCATCTGACATTAAAGGTGCAATAAGCATTCAAGTGTTTAAAAAAAATGTTAAAGAAATGGGAAGGTCCCAATTGTGCCTGCACTGCCTGTCATCTCGCAGTCTAACTGTACAGTGAAACAGTGGGATGACAGGCACTGCAGTCACGATTTTGAATTTATATTTGTGATGCAAAATAAGATTGTTTAAAGAATTGTTAAAGATTTAATGTATGTGCCTGGTTGAGTCAGTGTTTTAATGTTTTTATTTAATTTTACCTGGAGTTTTTAACTCAAACATTGTAAATATCTGTGTACATATACTATTTTCTTTTGTACATAATATGTTCTCTCGATGATTAGCAATTATGCTACATTTTAATCGAGGATAAATAAAATTATTTGAATTTTGAATTTGAATTGTTAAGGGTATTTTTTTTTTCCCAAAAAAAAAAAAAATTATTCGGATTTTTTTTTGTCCAAAAATGTTTTCAAATTAATTTTGTTTGTATTTTTTTTTAACAATTGTAGGCCTATTTCCCAAAATTTTTCTGTCATAATTTTTTTTCCACCCAATTTTTTTTTCCAAATTTTTTTCACATTTTTCTTCAAACAAAAGACTATATTCCCAAAATTTTTCTGGCCACATTTTTTTCCAAAAATATTTTTTCCCTAAATTTTCCCACAGTTCCCTAATTGCATGTTCATGCACAGATATCCATAGACCTATAAATATGCCCATGTAACAGTGCATTTGCCCAATAGGCTTTTCTAGTTTGTGTAAAGTTCTTAAATAGTTTTTTATTTCAATTTTATTTTATCTAGTTCTTCATCTTAGCCTGATTGAGGATAATTAAATATGTGACTCACATTATAAAATATTTTCAATTGTACAAAAAATATCATTTTGAAATAATGGTAATTGCTAAAATAAAACAAAAAATATTAAAATAGGATTTGTAAGGGACAAGGAGCAACCCTAAACTTGACGGGCCATTTGATCTATTCTTTATGTTCAATTATTGAAAGAGTTATGCAGTGAGAAAGGCCGAACCTGACTCCATACATAGTAAAAAATAATGCCCTTCTACTAAGGGGGTGATCATTTAATAATTTGGGGGGGGGGGGCTTTGAGTTTACCTTAACGGGAAATTTAGTACATGGTAATGGTTGCAGTAATTATTTATCTAAAGCGCACAAAATCCCCGAATAATCATTTGTAAATTAAACAACAACTTGTGAAGAAATACCCCCGCCAGAAATTAATTGGATATTAAATGGTCACCCTATTAAAGGTCAGAGTTAGAGACTTTTTTTTTAAAGTGAAAATTACCTTCTTACTTCACCAGTTGGCAAAGGCCTTTCTATTAAAACCCAATGATTTTTTTTTCGTCTTTGAAGTAAGTTTTTTGACTTATGATATCTCTTCAAAGGCTTACTTTTTAATTTCTAAGCTAAGATTTACCTTTTTTGTTGTGAGCTTCAAATTTTGCTCTAGCCTTCTAGTTATTTTTAGACATTTTTCTCCATACTTCAATCCTGGGGAACTTTTTTTATTGATTTTAATTTTTTTCTTATTCTGGTCCACGGCCTGGGTCAGGTCAAAGGTCAAAGAAGGGGGGGGGTTGGATTTTGACTTGACCGGGCCTCATGCCCTATGGTACTCTTATATTAATATTTGAAATACAAAAAGAAAATTGTTTTGAAGTAATAATAACAAGAAAATAACTATTTTACATTGTAATAATAACAAAAATAACAAGGTAATTTTTTTAATCATCGAAAATAAAAAATGAAACTGCATATCATATCCTACATGTACTTAAAATTTCTTACACAGGCAACTTTTTTGAAGCCCTTGAAGTATCCATTTAGCAAGGTTAAAATATGAAGAAAAATAACCGTGGAAATGATGGACGAGCTACTAGGGGGCCACCATTTAATCTAAAGGGGGGGGGGGGCTTGGAGTCTTTTAAAAATAAATAATTCCTTGCTCAATTTTGATGAAATGAATTCATTTTTTTTTGGGCAGTCTTGAAATAAATAATTCAGCCAGGGTGTTTCTCAAGATGGTGACGCTTTTTTTAAATGAATATTCGGGGATTTCTCATGCTTGAAATAAATAGTCACTGCCACCGTCATCGTGAAAAATAAAAATTTCCCGCCGAGGAAAATCCAAGCCCCCCTGATTACAATGTATTAAATGGTTGCCCCCTTAGATGACCTATCAATATTCAGTCTTGCAGTCGCAGGCTCAATAGATGACAATATAATATCCAAATTCTTGTCATTATTACTAAATATTTAATCAACATGAAGTGAACTGTCTTTTCTGAGGCAGTGGGAGAGGAGATTAATTACTTTGGCTCGTTTTACTTCTGAAAAAAGGAGCCTGCATGATGAATCTGTGCCAGAAAATGATCCAAAGTATGATGCCTCCGTATTAGACAACAAAAAGTATCATAAAACTTCAATGTTTATGTTCTGATAAAGTGATCCAAAGTCATGTAGGTCTGTGTAACTTCAATGTTTATGTTCTGATTAAGTGATCCAAAGTAATTTAGGTCTGTGTAACAGAAAAGAATCATCACATATTCTATTGTTCTCTTGTGGCATAAGGATCCAAAGTACTTTGCAGCGAAATGTGTGAAACTGGTCCTCTAGTTCTCAGTGATCCAAGTTACTTTGGCTCCTTTTGTTATTCGTAATCACAGATCTCTAAACAATTGTTTGGGGTTATATTACAATTTCTATGTTAATAAAAAACGTTAATTTAATTATAAGCACACATAATAGTGCCCATTACTTCTGTGGACCAATTGGTGTTTTTTTTTGGAAATCCATGTGGTATATTCCACAAAAACTTTACTTTTCACCAAATTTGCTCTCCTGAAAAGTCAGAAAATCGGTCTGGCTCCTTATGCCATCCAATAGACGATATGTAATTTCAAGCTGAAAGAGTGAGTATAGATATCTAGGAAAGGTTGAAGCCATACACAATGGGTTGCCTTCAGCATGGTATCAGTAAACTGAAAGCAGATGTAACAGGGTTGTGACGCTGAAGCAACAGGCCAGTTGTGTTGCTGTCGGGTAACAGGATATTAATGTTCGTTTTGATATAGCCCCAGTAAACAGTGACACGATAACATGATTGTCTAGATTATTTTAAAGCCTTCTAAATGACTGCTTATCAAACACATGAAATATCACAGCCCGGGACAGATACTGTGAGACCGATTGCTAGTGACACTGACTGTTCACCTATCATTGCAGGCCAATATCTGTCTGGGTCCCAAAGCTACATGAGAGCCATTAATAAGTGACAACGACAGACTCAGCTGGTAGCAAAATCAATGCTGCCACCTCTGCACCCGCCTGCCTGGACTTGTATCTCATTGCTTGTACTGACACTTGTGAAAGTGGTAAATCCATCGTAAAGATTTAATAGAGTATACAAAGAGTCAATAGGCTGGTGTGCTAATCACCAGCTCAAGGATTATTTGTCTGAAATTGTGTAAAACTTTAATAATAATATACATTAGGGTCTACAAAGAAGCTGCACTACGATTAAAATGATCATGAACATTATATTTCTGTGGAGGGTCAAACAGAATGAAGTGAAATGAAATTCATTTGAAGAAAGCATTCCAAAAATGTTTTCTAACAAATTTGTTATTGTCATACAATGTGTACTGAAAATCTGTGTGTCATAAGCCATTCCTCATAGGGAGGAAGTTGTTGAGCCTTGTTTGGACAGAAAAAAAGGCAAAGAAGCCATTTGCCTCTAATGAAGAGCAAACAAAACCGCTATAGACAAGGTGTGATGTTAGACCAAGAGAGATGAGTATCAGGTCGAAAGGACCGGTATTAAAGCGATTATGGCATCAATGCTAGGTCTCTACTAATAGCTGCCAAAGAGGGTTGAATCTCTTGCTTTGCTTGGCATCCTGGTTAGAGCCCAGAGTCACTGAGTTTAGGCACCATGACCTGACTTGGGTGCTTGGTGACTTGACTTGAACAACTTTCATGACTTGATAATTTGCCATGACTTGAGTGTTTCGTGACTTGACTTAAATAACTTTGGCGGCTTACGCCAATTTGTTAAATTTTTTAAGTTGCTGATCGTCCATTGAAGTTTGAAAGTCTTTATTTTTATTTTGCTTGAATACACATTTTAATTAAATTTACATAACAAAATAATACCTAACAAAAAAAACACTTCAGTTATCAAGTGAGAGACAGAGTTAATGAGCAACCATAGTAGACTGGTTGAACTGAGTTACCACCTCAAACAACATGAGATTATAAAAAATGTTACCTACATTTTTCCAATTTTAAATTGGAAATTTTTTTAATTGATCTGTTGAAAGCTGTCAATATATAATTTTTGATCAGGTTAATGGAAAGCCTAAAACTTAGTGAATTTTGTTAACTGCAGTTAGACCTCTGATCCATTATACACTCTTGCTCATAAATACGGAATATAGGCACATGTCAAAAAGTGAGTAGAAATTTGGTAACGCCATTTTGTGATTGGAGCTGCAAACAGACTTCCTACTATTTTTCGATATGAATATGGGTCCATTCAACATCACAAAGTGAAAATTTTATGAAATAGGAGAAAATCTTGAAAACAGGAGTCAATTGTGGAAATGCTTACTAGATAACATGTCAACTTGTCAAGGCAAAGAAGTATCTATAGCCGATTGAAAGTTAAAGTGCAATCAGCTTTGACACCTGTCAGCTTTAACCCCAAAGGTTGTTTCTCAATGGCAATTAGGTAAAATGCTGAAGAAACATAGCTTCAGAACTTGCAGAATTGCAATTAGCCTTATTGGACTGCTTCTGAGCCTAATTGCTTAAATTATAGAGCTATCCAGTGCTGTAGGTGGCGGCGGCGGCTTGATTCTCAATAGACAGCGGCGGCTTTGCTTGAGCATGGCTTGACTTGACTTAAGGTAGCTGTGACTGACGGCGGCTTATTATGGCGGCGGCTCCGGGCTCTAATCCTGATGTCAATGTGACAGGCTTCTTCAACAATCCAGTTTGTGTCCCTCCAACTCAACATAATCTCTCATGAGCAGATGATGGTGGGTCCTAATGAGGCCTTCATGTCCCAAGAACTCAGGCCGGCTATTGCTCATGTCAGATTTCAATATGAGGAATGGCAAGTATGCAAGAGGCCAATGGATGGTTAGGTGTGTTGTCCTTCCAAGGCTATTCACCAGTCAAGAGATTTGTAAGGCCTCAGTTGCTCACCTTGAGGTACTCCATTTCGCGGCTACTAATCTCAGGTGTACAAGACAGCCATCTATGATGAAACTTTGGGAATAGACAGTAACGTGTCAAAAATTTGTATCTGAAAAGACACTCAACAAATTGATCTCCCTGCACAGAATTATAATTATAAAAGATCTAAAACTGACTCCTACTGGCTTGGATAGCACTTTGAATTTCCTGAAGGAGATAAAATCATCAAAGTGTTCCTCTAGAGAGATGATGGCCTAAAACATGCTCAGCCAGAATGGAACGTTTCTGCCCTAGGCAAAACAGAGCATGATATGGTCTGCAATGAGGCCCCGATACCTGATTTGGAGTGATAAACGTCGCAGAAAGGTCTCCACTAGAGCTTTTTTTCCTAGCGATTTTGAGCTGTAATCACCAAAGATTACGATTATGGACACTTAGAGGATTACTGGCTACTTAGAAAAGCAGTGGTATACAAGCAAACATTGACACAGTTTAATATCTATTATTTAATCTGATAGCTGTGATATTAACAATGCAATGAAGCCCAATATCGGCCCCCAAAAACCTGACATTTGTTTATTACAGTTTTCTAAGATAATGAGAAATTTTAAAAACGTTGTTCTGTCTTATACAATGATTTATTATAATTTTTACAATTGTATATGCCTGTACAACAATTCAACCAAACGACTTTAATGGTTGTAAGTTAGTGTGGATATGACAGCACTGTCAATCATTCATAATCACCTCACATATGGGGTATTCATTTGCTGAGCACAGACAATGTTACAAGGGACCAGCTAACAACAGTGCTTTGGGAGTTGTCTCTCAGAACAGCTCCCTACCGAATTGACATCCATCCATCCATCCATCCATCCATCCATCCATCCATCCATCCATCCATCCATCTATCCATCCATCTATCTATCTGTCTATCTATCTATCTATCTATCTATCTATCTATCTATCTATCTATCTATCTATCTATCTATCTATCTATCTATTATATTTTATCTGTCCATCTATTTTGTCGAAATATATCTTTGACTGAGTTAAAAGTATATTCTATTCTATTCTATTCTATTCTATTAATAAAGTTGGCTCTGCAGACGGGGTGTAACTAACTCAATATGTTGAAGATAAATTTGTTAGATTCATTCTAATTGTGATCAATACTTAAGGCTAGTTTGGAAGTTTTGTGGCATGATGTTTATGTCGCTTGTATTCATAATCACTCCATAGTCGCCACAAAGACACTCAACAGATTGATACTTCAGCAGTTATGTGTAATCATTGCCGACTAACAGTATGTTTTTGGCAGTCCCATGCACTTGAGTGGATTTCACTGAGCACTGTGAAACTGCATGCAAGTGAAGTCGACTGACCTGGTAGTCGCCAATGAGAGATTTTTTATAAACTAAAATCTCCAGAATTACTTTAGTAGCAAAAAATAGTTTATGGCAGTTTTAAAGCTGTTATTTCTGTTTCACATAGTTATACATGGATTAATTTTGCATTGAGAAAGCCTGGTTCCAATGCAAAACAATTTTCTGTGAGGTTTGATAAAAGTATGATATTTCATAAATTCCCCTTTCACATGTGACTTGTTTCATTAACCTTATTCTGCACCTGAGGGAGTCATGAACTTCCACAGGCTCTGCAACAAACTCAAGTGCATCGAGGAAACCACAACACAGAGGCCACATAATGGGGAGGAAATGACACTACGCGAATGAGTGGCAACACATTGGGAGACACTGAGCATAGTGCACTCAGCCTGGCAATGCCCATTTCCCCTCATCGAGGGTAAAAACATGCAGGTGAAGGCCAATAAGCTGGGTTTTTAGGAAGCTTTTGAGGCAGGTGATCCCAGCATGGCCCCACAGTACAAGCAATCTTGTCAGGAGGCTCGTAATAGCCTACTCTTCTATTCCAGTAAGCCACCCTCTGGTAATGACACTGCACTACCCAGGATGAGTAGTGTCCAATAACTCACCTCGTCGCTTAAGAGCGCTACTAAAAACCTTGTGTGCTCTTCCATACTGCCACAATTGCTACATTTGTAGGTTACCATGGAAACAATGTGATCAATTTAAAGATGGAAAAGTGAACATGCTGTATACCTCAGACATGCAGCTTTATCGTCTCATTAAATCCTGTTGACAGAGTTAGTATAGATATCATGTTTTAGAGACTTTATAGTAATGCAACCATCAAAATGACATAATTCTTTTTCAGTGTACCAATCGGCTCGCTAAACAACAATCATATTGCAAATACTTCTTGATCTCAGCCAAATTTCCATTTTTAATCTTATGAAATGAACAGCGAATTCAAGGAAGTTCCCTTTGTCATGTGACTTGTTTCATAAGCCATAAGGGAGTCATGAACTTCCACTGGTACTGTAACAACTTCAAGTGCATTGAGTGGCACATTTGGTAACCACAACACAGACGCCACGCAATGGGGAGTGGAAATGACACTACATGAATGAGTGGCAATACATTGGGGGCACGGAGCATAGTGTTTTCAGCCTGGCAATGCCCATTTCCCCTCATCGAGGGTAAAAACATGCAGGTGAAGGCCAATAAGCTGGGTTTTTAGGAAGCTTTTGAAGCAGGTGATCCCAGCATGGCCCCGCAGTACAAGCAACCTTGTCAGGAGGGCCGTAATGACCTACTCTTCCAACCGTCTATTCCAATAAGCCACCCTCTGTAATGACACTGCCCTACCCAGGATGAGAAGTGTCAAATAACTCAGTAGTGCCTTAAGAGTGACACTAATATCAGATCACATCATGGGTCGTTGCTTTGAGTGTTCTGCTGTGTCTTTCATTATCTTTTTTCTGGTGCTTTCCTTCAGCTATTTCATCATTTATTTCCAAGTGGTATATACGGCCTTGCCAAAGATATAAGTTTCACTTGAAGTTGATGACTCGTGGAGCGGATTTATTTACCAAGGCACACTATCAGTCAGTGGTGATGGGTAAGACTCCAGAAGCATTTTGAATGTTTACAGTCTGACTGACATGCTCAGTAGCAATAAAAGGGCCCTCCAAGTAAGGTGACATTTACTGTCAAATAACGGGTAGCGACTCTGCAGAATCTCACTGTGTTCCTGTCACTGCTGAGGACATATAAAAGCCACAGTGAAACCACATATTTTCTGCCAGCTGGTACTTTTCTTTGTGTGCAGTGATCAATTTACAGATGGAAAAGAGAGCATAATGAAGACCTCAGAGAGCTATCATCTAATATATGTAATTTCCTATTGACAGAGTAAGTATAGACATCTTGGAAAGGTTGAAACCCAATACAGTGGGTTGTCCTCAACATGGTATCAGTAACCTGAAAGCAGATGTAGCAGACTGAAGCACAAAGCGAATTGTGTTGCTCTCGGGCGACTGGATATTAATGTTTTGTTTGATTAAGCTCCCACTAAACAGTTACATGATGACATAATGGACATGATTATTTGAAAGCCCTCTAAATAAATGCTTATCAAACACATCAAATATCACAGGCCAGGACAGACAATGTGAGACAGATTGCTAGTGACACTGCTGGTTCACCTATCATCGCAGGTCAATAGCTGACCGGGTCCCAAATTTACATGAGAGCTGTCAATAAGCGACAGATTCACCTGGTAGCAAAATCTATGCTGGCGCTTATCATCTGCCTGCATGGGCTTATATCATATTGGAAGTATAATGTTGCTTTTACTGAAACTTGTTAAAGTATACATAGTTAGCCTATAGTTAAAGATTTACATAAGGATCCAGAGACTAAAGAGGCTGGTGGGCTAATCACAAGCCCAAGGATTATTATTTTCTGAAATTCTGTAAACTAATAATGAGTGTCTTATGGCAAATCATTCCAGGTGGGTAAATATGTCTGCCTCCTAATATAGGCATGCAACTTATTTGTTACTGTTGTGTGGTTTAAAAATCAAGAGATATATATGAAAAAAAAAAATTTAGCATAGGATTTATTAGCGTCCTGGATGGATTCAGATTCAAAAACTTTAATTTTTGTTGCCATGGTCTCAGCAAGAAACACTTTGGATTTTTTTTACTGCTATTGATATTAAGCAGAATGTAACCCTTATAATTACATTTTTTGTATCGTTTTCCATTGAATGAAATAAAATGAAATTTACCAAAAGAATGATTTCCTGAAATGTTTTCTTTGGAATTTGTCCTTTTCATACAATGTGTAGGAAGCTAAACATCCTTGGTCATAAGCCATTCAAGAAAGGGAAGAAGTTTTAGAGCATTGTTTAGAAAGACAAAACATATCAATATGGCAAGGAAGCCATTTGCCTAATGAAGAGTAAACATGATCACTATAGAAAACAGGTGTAATATTAGGCTGAGAGAGACGAGTTGTCCCACAGGCCAGGAGGCCCATCAGTAAAGCGATTACGGCGACAAGGCAAGGTCGCCATAAGATTCGATCAAAAAGGGTTGCATCTCATGCTTTGTTTGGCCTCAAGGAGGACTTCTACAACAAACCTCTTTGTGTCCTTCCAACTAAATATTATCGCTCAGGAGCAGATGATGTTGGGTCCTAATGAGGCCTTCACGTCTTAGGACAAAGACTGGCTATTGCTCATGTCAGACTTCGATGTGGGGAATGGCAGTATGCAAGAGGCCAATGGATGGATTAGGTGTGTTGTCTTCCAAAGGCAATGCTACAGATAAGAGATTTGTAAGGCTTCAGTGGCTCACCTTGAGGTACTCCATTTTGCAGCTACTAATTCCATGTGTACAAGGCAGCCTCATCTTCTTTAAGATCCTACAAAGATGAAACTTTTATTATGTAATAAAATTTGTGCCTGCTACTGGCTACTACAGTGATGACCCCAAGGACAAAGAGATAAAATCAGCGAAGTGTTCCTGGAGAGAGATGACGGCCTAAAACATGCTAAGCCAGAGTGGTGCTTTTTCTGCCTGAAGAAACACAGAGCATGGCATGGTCTGTAATGTGACCCGCGATACCTGAATGGGAGTGATTAACGTCGCATTAACGATTCCTTGTGAATAAGGAGGCAAATAGGCAATCTCGTTCAGCTTTGCATCTTAAGAATCAAACCCATGAGGTTTTTATTTGAGGGTTCGATAAGCTTGCAATGTAGACCTTCAAAACTCATTAAATTCAATAACATTAACATCATTGTGAATGGGCTACCAAGGAATGTGTTTGTTTTTAAATTGATGGGAAAGTACATGGCCTAAACAATTTTGCCACGTCACGAAACAGCCACAAACTGACCTTCTACTGACTGATGTATGTGCTGCAGAATGAGATGTAACCTAATCTTCCATGCACTCTCCCTTGTACCCATTTGATGCATTACATGCATGCCACATTCCTTCCAAGCTCAAGCTGCATTGTAGAGTAAAAGATCAATCAATGTGTCAATTATATGTGCAGGGGTATATGAGTATATATACATATAACAACAACCTGATTACAGTAATAATGGCTGATTGAGTCTGTAGCCATTCATTAACTTATAATATATACAATGATTCATGAATCCCATGAAAAGGTAACAGTATGACCACAATGATAACGCAAAAGTCACGGGGGTTTTGCTAGATGTTGAATGTGAGAATATGTTTGCCTTGAATATGAGAGGAAGTTAAGGCCTTGGGGGCATTTTGTTAGATGTTGAAAATGAGAATTATATTGTGGCAAAAACTGTGACAAGGAGTTAGGTCCTATGGGTCATTTGTTAAAAAAAGAAGAAGAATTATATGTTAGCAAAGACTGTGTATAATAATTATGAATAACTCAGAGATTATTTGCTTGGCGTAGAAAGGAGGATAATCATGGCAGCTATGATTATGAGAGCCATGAATGCCGATGAAGGATGTTGAAGGATACAGCTAAGAATCCACAGAGAGTTCTCTTTGCCTGGACTGAAACTTGCTTTCTGTTATGTCAATAAGATAGAAGGGAATAAAAATGACCAAGAAAAGTTTAGTTGGCCGTAAAAACAATATTTATGTAGTCTGGCCACAGAAGATGGCAAAGCTCAGCTGCATAATGCCAATGTTGGAAAAGTTTATGAATAAGGGATGGTGCTCAGTTCCTGGTCAGTGCTTCTTAAAGGACCTAAACAATCTGTAAAGGGCAATTTTGGGACAATGGTTTGGGAAAGAGCTTGTTAAACAACACACAAATGTATTTTTTTGAGAAATAAATACAGACGTCTGTTAACTTGCTTTGGGCTCAACCATTTCCTTTTTGCGCTTTCTAAACTTCTTTGTTGTGTTGTCAAATTTAAAGAGTTCTGAAATATATGTATTTTTCATATTCCTGTTCAAACAAACTACCATTATGAAAAGCAGTTTGTGTTTCAAAAGTTGATCTTTTATCTGCAACATCACTGAAAAGTGTACACAGTAGCTTTTATCTCATTTTTTTCTTTCCTGAAAAAGAACAATGAAGCAAACCAGGATTTTGTGAGGTAACAAGAGCACAGAAAGCCTCTGTATTGGTTTTCTGTGAGGCACGGTTCAAGGCTTGAGACATGCCATAGCCTTCAGTTTTGGCAGCAAATCTTGTAGAGACATGCAATGTAGAAGTACAATGCACGGATCAATGGTTTCATCTATTAGTCGTATTGCTATGCAAATTATAAGTTAAGAGTTCTAAAAGTTACATCATGCCTTTTGACAAAGGTTTGTCTAAATCAATGGTAGGTGTACCACTTTCAGATGTTGCTGCTCATTGCAGACATCTGCAGACGGCTTCCTAATACACCATCAGCAAATTAAATCTTGCATGTAGCTCTTAAAAAATCTTAAAATGCTACAAAATCCATGCTCTTTAAAAAAGCTTTCGTTGCTATTATTCCATATAGTTCATTGAATCAAAGAATTCACTCAATCATTAGAATTAACAAATTAGTTTGAATTATTGCTTATCTTTTGTCTTGTAACTAGCATGGAAATCTCATTCAATTTGGCAAGGCTTGACCACCAAGCACCCAACAAACAAAGCGAATATTTGAAATGCCAATGGATTCAGTGCACAGAAGCAAAACATCCAAGCTTAACAAAGTGAAAGAGCAAATGGTCTCGGGATAGCAACATAATCTTCTTGGCCTTTCTTTGCTTTCAGAACTGCTGAGTGTCCCCGAGCAGAAAGAAACCTTGCGCACATCCACTTCTCATCAACTGTCTACTCGAGCAATACGCCCACATTACCACACATGCACGACCTGTCTCAGATTCCGGCACCAATGTGGTTGTCGTCTTTGGCACGTCACTGATATAAATATTGGACTTTGAAGAAATCAAAGAAGTTCTAAGAACCAGCATCTGGAAAAACTAAGTAAGTGTGTTTTTGTGTTACTTTCTGAAAGATGATGCTCCATTGAACAAATGCTGCTGGTATTTGACCTGATTTGAGTTTGGGCTCTGCTTGAGCTGCATAACATGCCTTCCAGATTCGTTCACATCACAGTAATTGTGTCTGTGTTGCGTTGTCTTTATATTCCACCCACCACAAATCATTATGGCATGGCCATACGCCTGAATGTCTGGTCGAAATCAACATGAGTTCAATTATGCTTGTTTATCTTGGAGTATGCTTTCATTCAAAGAGCAAAAGTAACTTATTTTTGTAATGGAATATCGGAATCAAGGAACAAATAAGGCTTTAACGCATGGGGCTTCAGTTGCTCTTAAAAATAACTGTGACCCTCAGTGATTTGCCCTTGAATTTCATGTTAAATGCTCTCATGGTAATGCCATAAAGTTCTGTATTTATATTGCTTGATGCAATGCTTGCTTTTTAATATATTGTAAGGATTTTTTCAGTGATTTGAGCAAAACACTATAGCATTCTCAAGTTTAAAAGGTAAGAGAGTATAGATGCATTAACTGACAGGAGTGTGTTTCTTTTCAGAATATTGAATTATTTTCTGTCTTCAATAATTTCACGAAAGCATGTACAATGTTCATGATGTTTCACCAAAAGTTTGCTGCAATAAAAATCACCAATAAGTCTCCAAATTCACTTTTCAGAGTATTCTGAAATCACTAGTTTCTGTGAGGTTAGATAAAAGTATGATATTTCATAAATTCCCCTTTCACATGTGACTTGTTCCATTAGCCTTATTCTGCACCTTAGGAAGTCATGAACTTCCACAGGGTCTGCAACCACCTCAAGTGCATCAAGAAGCACATCAGGAAGCCTCAACACAAGGACCACATAAGGGGGAGGAAATGACACTCAAATGAGTGGCAAAACATTTGGAGAAACGGAACGAAGTGCACATAGCCTGTCAATGCCCATTTCCTCTTATCGAGTGTAAAACATGCAGGGGAAGGCCAATAAGCCAGGTCTTTAGGAAGCTTTTGAGGCAGGTGATCCCAGCATGGCCCCACAGTACAAGCAGCCGTTTCAGGAGGGCCGTAACAGCCTAGTCTTCCAACAGTCTATTCCAACAAGCCACCCTCTGTTATGACACCGCACTACCCAGGATGAGTAGTGTCCAATAACTCACCTCGTCGCTTAAGAGCGCCACTTATATTGGATTACAACACGGGTCGTTCCTTTGAGTGTTCTGCTGGGTCTTTGATTATCAGCTTTTTTGTGTGCTTTTTTCTTGCTTTTTCTGTCATTTATCTCCTTTGTACATTTTTCAAGTGATAAATACAGCCTTCCCAAAGATATAAGTTGCACTTGAGGACTCATAGAGCAGATTTATTAAGCTAGCTGCTCTATCAGTCAGAGGTGATGGTCAAGACTCCAGAAGAATTTGGCTGTTTATGGTCTGACTGACATTCTCAGTCGCAATAAAAAGGCGCTCCAAGTAATTTGACCGGTGGTGACAATGCAGAGTCTCTCTGCATTCCTGTCACTGCTGGGACCATAAAAAACCACAGTGAAACCACATATTTTCAACCAGCTAGTGCTCTTCTTTGTGTACACTACATTCTATACTCTCACATGCTGCCACAATTGCTCCATTTCTAGGTTACCATGGAAACAAAGTGATCAATTTAACGATGGAAGAGTGAGCATACTGAAGACCTCAGAAAGCTATCACCTAATATATGTAATTTCCTGCTGACACAGTAAATATAGATATCTAGGAAAGGTTGAAGCCCTATAAAATGGGTTGTCCTCAATATGGTATCAGCAACCTGAAAGCAGATGCAACAGGGATGTGACACTCAAGCACCAACCAGTTGTGTTGCTCTAGGGTAACAGGATATTAATGTTCGGTTTACTTAGGCCTCCACCAAACAGAGACATGATAACATGATTGTCAAGATTATTTGAAAGGCTTCTAAATAAATGCTTATCAGACACATGAAATATCACAGGATAGGACTGATAATGTGAGACAGATTGCTTGTGACACCACTGCTTCACCTATATATCACAGGCCAACAGCTGTCCAGGTCCCAGAGCTACATGAGAGCCATTAATACGCGACAGACTCAGCTGGTAGCGAAATCAATGCTGCCACTTCTGCACCTGATCATTGAAAGTATAAGGCTGGTGTGCTAATCAACAACTCAAAGATTATTTGTCCAATATTGAGTAAACTATTATAATACATTATATAGTTTACAATGTAACTTCACTGTGATTATAATGAATATGACCTATTATTCCTGTGGAGGGACAAATAGAATAAAGCGAAATAGAATTTGCCCAAAGAAAGAACTCCTGAATTGTTTTCTGACAAATATTTCCTGTTCATACAATGTGTACACAGCTAAACATCCCTTGTCATAAGCCATTTCAGAAACGGAGGAAGTTTGGATTGAAAAAAATAACAAAAAAGCAAGCAAGCCATTTCCTTAAAGAAGAGTGAACAATGAACATGACCGCCACAGATAAAACAGGTGTAATATCAGAACGAAAGAGACATGCAGTGCCACATGTTGAGAGGACCGTCATTGAAGCGATTACAGCATCAAGGAAAGCCAGTTCTCTACTAATGGTGTCATCAAAAACCTAATTTGTGTCCTGTAGACTCAATGTAATTGCTCATGAGCAGACCATGGCAGGTACAAATGAGTTCTTCATGTCTTAAGGACAATGGATGGATTAGGTGAGGTGTCCTGTCAAGACAATTCACCAGACAAGAGATTCGCAAAGGCTTCAGTGGCTCCCCTTGAGGTACTCCATTTTGTTGCAGCTAATCCCATGTGTGCAAGGCAGCCATCTATGATGAATAGACAGTAACAAGTCACTAATTTATGATGAATAGGCAGTAACAAGTCATACAATTTGTAATATAATTTCTGAAATGGAACTCAACAAGTTTGTCTCCCTGCACAGAATGATATAACGGATATCAAATTGCTTGCTACGGGCCACTACATTGAATTACCCCAAGGATGAAGAGATAAAATCAGAGAAGTGTTCCTTTAGAGAGATGATGGCCTAAAACATGCTCAGTCTGAGTGGAACTTTTTCTGCTCGAGGCAAGGCAGAGCATGACAAGGTCCGTTATGAGGCCGCGATACCAGACTAGGAGTACAGAAATTATTCCAGTGAAGCGATTCTCTGTGAATACCAAGGCAAATAAGCAATCTGATTCTCTTTTGCATCTTAAGAATCTAAGATTTTTGATTGAGGCTTCGATGGAGAAAACACACGCATGAGCACAGCAGTAAAGTGGTCGTAAACAGGCTTCATGGCACATTGGACTTTTTTACCTTTAAACCTTACTGTTGTCACACGTCCCCCAGAAAAATCTTAATTGAAATGTTAATTCATGAAAGACAAACTTAGTGGAAGACTTAGGGAAAGGAGACTGAACAAGCCATTCACTTTCAATCCAAGCAAAGAATTAGGAGAGGAGAAAGCCTTTGTTTGGTTTTGTTTGGTCTTTTTATTGAGTTAGAAGAGAGGGAGGGTGTTATACAGTATGGTGTTTTGTGAGCATTTAGTAAGACGGAGGTGTCTTGTTTGAAGCCTATGAACTTGTGTTTATGCAACTGGGCTTGGCCTTTCCTTACACTCTCCTTGCCCAACAGACAGGACAATCTGACATTGCACGACTAAATAAATGCTTTGTGGCCTTTATTTATGCAGTACGAATTCCTCCCAGGAGTCACAGTCTGGGAAGCACTTGGCCTCAGAGGGAAGACCGACTTATCGTTACACTCCTGTTTGTCCAGATGTAGATGCACCAAAATGCAGTGATTAAAGCCTGAACATTCTGCCAGAGCTGTTGCTGAGTAAACCAAAGCACTCTCTCTGCATTGTACCATAGCAGTGACTTTTTTTTTCAGACGCAAGGTCCAATCTCCGTTGAATATCAATGTAACCTTACACTATACAAGCAATATTAGACCCTGGCAACAGACTGCATTCTCGACCCCACTATTTGACTTTCAAAAGCACAATGTTTTTATTGGAATATTCGTATATAACTGTATATATATGCATCCTGGATCAACTGATAATAAAAGCCAACACTTCATTCAGTCAATCAGCAAGTGAAGTTACAGTTTTGGTTATTTATTAGCCTAAACTAAGATTCCAGTTATTACCACAGAATTCAAACTATTCTGATTGAATGATTGATTTTTGTCCCACACAATTACATCAATTCAAATGAGCACATCAACCAATGCTGAGTTGTTCTATACAGTCTAGAACTCTGCTTGCAATGTACACCTTCAAGACTCATTAAGTTCAATAACTAGTAACATCATTGTGAATGGGCAACCAAGCAAGGTGTTTGTTTTTAAATTGATGGGCATGTACATGGTCTAAACAATTCTGCCATGTCACGAAACAGCCACAAACTGACCTTCTACTGACTGATGTATGTGCTTTAATCACTGATTTTAAAGACATTTGTAATGTTTTCAACTCATATTTTGTAAATGTCAGTTTAGAGTTAGCAAGATCTATTAGAGATGTTTCTGTAACACCTAGAGAATACCTGCAGAGATATTTGCCTGATTTATCATGTACATTCAAATTCAAACCCGTTACTAGCAATGACTTACTCAAACTTATCAAGAATATTCCTAATGGTAAAGCAACGGGTTTAGATAATATTCAAATTCGTCTCCTTAAAATTTGTGCAACAGAAATCGCTGACAGTCTGACCTATCTTGTTAATCTTTCACTTCAAACGGGTAAATTCCCCAAAGATTGGAAACTTGCTAGAATCACCCCAATTTATAAAAAGGGTGCAAATACAGACCCAAGTAATTACCGACCGGTTTCGGTACTCCCGGTCATTTCTAAATTCATTGAACGTATTGTTCATTATCAATTCTATAAATACCTGACTGACAATGATTTACTGTGTAAGGAACAATCGGGTTTTAGGAAAAATCACTCGTGTCAAACAAGTCTTCATAGACTAACTGAAAAAGTGTTTGATGAACTTCATGATGGGAAAGTAGTTGGCCTTATCGCAGTTGATCTGCGTAAGGCATTTGATACAGTGGATCCAACAGTATTACTTGACAAATTAGATTATTATGGTGTTCGATCAAATGAATATAACTGGTTCCGTAGTTATTTGTCAAATCGTTCTCAAATTTGTACTGTTTTTAACAACCTATCTGAGCCGAAACCAGTCACCTGCGGTGTACCACAGGGGTCCATTATTGGACCCCTATTATTTCTATTATATGTCAACGACATGCCTACTTGCTTTAGCAAGTGTGAAGTTAACATCTACGCAGATGACACCGCGTTCTATTATTCTTCTAAAAATGTCCAAGAAGTAAACAGAGTCCTGCAGAGTGAACTGGAATCGGTTTTCAGATGGTTGCTAGCTAACAAGTTGAGCCTACATATTGGTAAAACGAATAGTATGCTCATTTGTAGTCAACAAAAAAGGTTGCATCTTGTAGATGACAAATTGTCTGTCAATCTGAAAAATAGTGAAATTGAACAAGTCAAGAGTATTAAATATCTTGGTCTTACACTAGATGAAAAGTTCAAATATAATGATTACATGAAATGTCTATTTAGCAAACTCAATAGATCAATTGGAGTATTAAGAAGAGCAGCCAAATATATTGATCAAGTTACTCGTGTTACCCTGTTCAATACTTTAGTCCTTCCACATATTGATTACTGTAGTACCGTGTGGTCAAATTGTATAACTGGTAAAGATTTAAGAAAACTCCAATGTATTCAGAACAGGGCTATGCGAATTATTTTAGAATGCCATTTCAGAACCCACAGTGTTGAGATGCTTGCTTCGCTTAAATGGTTGAATGTCAAAGACAGGTTCCTATTTAATACTTGTTGCCTCATGTGGAAAATTAAACATCGGAAGGTACCGGACTATTTAGCCAATCTGGCTAACGAGGCACACAATGTCCATTCGCACAACACACGCTCAGCGAGAGCCAACAACTTGTATGTGTCGAACTGTCACAATAAATCGCTTAAATTTCACGGAACAAGGGCTTGGAATGCCCTCCCTGTGGACTTGAGACAGAATTCAAACTTCAAGACTTTTAAAACTCTATTGAGTAATCATCTTAAAAATATGTCTCGATGAAATTTTAAGCTGTTTTTAACTATTTTATCTATTGTATTATTTTACTATTGATTTTACTATTGATTTTATCTATTTCTTTTCATTGTTTACATATATGTTAGTGCGGGCACAAAACTTAAAACAGCATGTATCGCTGACTTGGTTTTCCCAATAAAACTTGTCAAACTTGTCAAACTTGCAGAATGAGATGTAACCTAATCTTCCATGCACTCTCCCTTGTACCCATTTGATGCATTACATGCATGCCACATTCCTTCCAAGCTCAAGCTGCATTGTAGAGTAAATGATGACGAAGAAGTTATACGCATGCTGGTTTTATGTTAGATGCTGCAAGTAAGAAGAATATATGTTACGCATTAATGTGAGAGGAAGTTACGGTATTGGGGTTAGATTTTGAAAATAAGAATTATATGGTAGCAAATAAAGACTGTGCATAATAGCTATGAATAACTTAGGGACTGTTTTCTTGATGTAGAAAGGATAATAATTATATCGTTATGGCAGCAATGGAGATGAGAGCCATCAATGCTGATGAAAGATCTGGAAGGATACAGTCAAGAATCTAAAGAGAGTTGTCCTTGCCTGGAATGAAACTTGCTTTCTGTTATGTCAATAAGGGACCAGGAAAAGTTTAGTTGGCCATAAAAACAAAATTTATGTAGTCTGGCTCAGAAGATGGCAAAGCACAGTTTCGTAATGGCAATGTTGGAACAGTTTATGAATAAGGGGTGGAGCTCAGTTCCTGGTCAGTCCTACTTAAAAAACCTAAACAATTTACAAAGGGCAATTTGGGAAGTTGGTTATGCTAAATGCTTGGTAAATAACACACAATATATAGTTGAACAAATACAGAAGCTTGTTAACTTCTTGCTTCGGGCTATGTCATTTCCTTTTTGTCCTTTCATAACCTCTTTGTTGTGTAGTTAAATGTAAAGAGTTCCTATTAAAAATGTATGTATTTTTCATACTCCTGGTGGTGGCTGATTACATGAAACACACAATAGCTTTCAGTTTGCCAGCAAATCTTGTACAAGAACTTACTTGGCCGAATTACCATGCGTAATAAACAGAGATTTTTGAGAATGTCCCCTTTCACATGTGACTTGTTTCATTAGCCTAATTCTACACCTTAGGAAGTCATGAACTTCCACAGGCTCTGCAACATCCTCAAGTGCATCAAGAGCACATATGGAAATCACAACACAGAGGCCACGTAATGGGGAGGAAATGACACTACGCGAATGAGTGGCAACACATTGGGAAACACGGAGCACAGTGCACACAGCCTGTCAGTGCCAATTTCACCTCATCGAGTAAAGATACACTGTATGCAGGGGAAGGGCAATAAGCCTGGTTTTTAGGAAGTGTTTAGATAGGTGATACCAGCATAGTTCTCCAAGTGAGGAATAGCAAGTATGTAAGAGGCCAATTGATAGATTAGGTATACAAGAGATTTGTAAGGCTATAGTGGCTCACCTTGAGATACTCCATTTTGCGGTTACTAATTCCATGGGTACAAGGCAGGCATCTGGCCTCATCCTCTTCAAAACTCCAACAACGATGAAACGTAAGGAAATGGATAGTAACGAGTCACATAATTTGTTGTAAAATTTCTGAAAGGAAACTCAACAAATTTAACTCCCAGCACAGAATTACGATAAAAAGGATCTCAACCCGCCTCCTACAGGCTGCTACATTGAATGACTCCAAGGGAGAAGATATAAAATCAGCAAAGTGCACCAGGGGAGAGATGATGGCCTAAAACATGCTCAGGGAGGACGAACTTGTTACGTCCAAAGCAACACAGAGCATGACGCGGTCTGTAATGCGGCCCGATACCTGATTGGCAGTCATTAATGTCACAGAAAGGTCTCCAATAGAGCGATTCTCTGTAAAAAGTGAGGCAATAGGCAATCTTGTTCTGTCTTTCGCCATAAGAATCGAACCCAAAAGGTTTTTTAATTGAGGCTTCCGTGGAAAAACAAATGCATGAGCACAGCAATAAAGGGGTCGTAAACAGGCTTCTTGGCGCCATGGATTTTTTCACCTTTATACTTTACGGGGGCCACACGCCCCTCATACAAATCTTAACTGAAATGTTAATCTATGAAACCCAATTAAACTTAGTGGAAAACATAGGGAAATGGGACTGAGCATGCCGTTCACTTACAATCCAAGAAAAGAGTTAGGAGAGGAGAAGGAATTCGTTGGCTTTGAGAGGTCTTTTCATTGAGTCAGTGGAACAGGAGGGTATTATAAGGTGTTTTAGGGTGAGCATTTAGTAAGACTGAAGTGTCTTGTTTGAAGCCTCTGAGCTTGTGTTTATGCAACTAGGCTTGGCCTTTCATACACTCTCTTTGCCCATCAGACAGGACAGTCTGACATGGCCAGGGTTTCTGTTGACGCCGTCCCTATCACCAAAAAACGCATTGATTTTGCAATGGACGCACTTTAAAAAGCCTATATGCGTCCCCAGGACGCACTGAAAGTGTAGCTTTCAATTCTAAAGTCAGGCAATCCAGAATAGTAATCAAGGTTTCACAAATTAGCCACATGTAATTGCCCTTGGAAGTATCAGCAAATTGCAATAAGCACCTATTCTTTTTAGAAGGTGCTCTAAAGACGACGGATGCCTCACACCTGACCAGATGGACATCAAGAACTCCGTTCATCATTATTTTACCAAAAACGACGGCCACACCACTGATGTCCTAATAGAACCTAACCTGGTCCGAATGCTTGTCACATCGCTGAAGCAAGGTACATCCCCTGGCTGCGATGGAATTACTGTCGAACATCTGGTTCATGGAATGTCCCATACGCTGACTTCAGTTCTGGCACAACTTTACTCTGTGGCCCTATCGCATTCAGTTGTCCCCAGTGTATTTGCCTCGGGACTCATAATCCCCATAATCAAGAAGCCATCAAGTGACCCCAATGAGCCTAGTAACTACAGGCCAATAACTCTTAGCTCTGTCCATTCAAAGATTGTGGAACTGATTGTTATGCCAGCCCCTGAGATCAGCAACTGTCAGTTTGGCTTTCGAGAAGGGCGTGGCACTTCGTTTGTCAACTCTACAATAAATGACTGTACAGCATACTACAAAGCCAGACGCTCGCCCATGTTTCTTTGTAGTCTCGACGCCGAGAAATGCTTCGACAGCATCTGGCATGATGGCTTGCTATTTAAACTGATGCCTATCCTCCCGCTACATACCTGGCTTTTCGTTAATAGATGGTATAAGATGTCCAAAGCAGTCGTCTGTTGGAATGGTAACAACAGTGGTGAATTCTCAATAACAAGGGGTATGCGGCAAGGCAGTGTGCTCGCTCCTACACTGTTCATATTTTCTTAGATGAACTTTACAAGAACTTGAAGGCCAACCAGATGGAATCAGAGTGCTTGATCTTTTCCTGAACTGTTGCACGTATGCAGATGATATCACATTGTTTTGCTCTACTGCTCCAGGCCTCCAAAGACTCATTGATACCTGTGTATCCTATGCAGACATGTATCGCTTCCGGTTCGGAATAAGAAAGTCAAAATGCATGGTTATGGGCCCAAACCATTTGTCAGAAAGACCAGCATGGAAAATTGGTGACAGCCTGCTTGAAACAGCTGATCAGACAGACATCCTTGGAGTGACCTTTGATCATAAAATGACTTTCGACAGTCATGTGGGTGCAAGGATCAATGCTAGTCGGCACCGGATCTATGGCCTCGCCAATGTGGGAATGTCGTACCCTGGTCTAGCTGCAGGTGCCAAGACTCACATATGGAACTCTATAGGGGCACCCATAATAACCTATGGAATGGACTGTGTTGCTGTTTCTAAAGGGCAGATGCGTCAGCTCAAGTCAGCGCAAGGCTCCATCATGAAGCGTGTGATGGGTATACCATCACGATCTCATCACACTAATCTGCTCAAAGCCCTTCATGTGCAAAGCATTGATGATGTTATAAGTGACAGTTCTGAAAAATTGCTGCATCGCATATTTAAATGTGACTCTCCGACACGAGATCTACAAAGCAGATTCCTGGCAAGTTATGTAAGAACTGGTGAAACTATTAAAGGTACTCTGGTGGACAGAATAGTAGCAATTGGTGCCTCTCCAACGAAGATTGCCTTTTCAAGACCACAAAAGAATGTAACATATGGCAGTGATGGCATTATAGACTCCTTTAAACACATGCTATTTCACGACAACTATATAAGGCCTAAATCCAATGAACACTTATTGGCCCCTTGTTGCTTAAAGCCTTCTAGTCGTAATAGCTGTATAATGTTCATGTTTTTACTTGCTTTTAACTTGTTTTATACTTTACACTGTTTACACATATATTTTCATCAATTTTAGTTTGTATATATATATTGTATCCTTTTACATTTTTCCCATCTTATGGGAGTTGAAAGAAATAAATAAAATATATCATGATAAGTGTGAAATTCTGAATAGCAATCAATGCCATTCCCAATCAATGTCATCTTTGAAAATGTATTGTAATTCACTTTATTACTTTTCTTTACTACTGGATTTATTTTTACTTAAAATTGTTTTTGCAAGGGTCGCAATGCAAACAGCAATATCTGCTGATTGGGAAACCCTTGTGAAATATATCTTTGATTTCACCTATTAAAAATATTCACCTCACTCGGAGTCTCTCCTCCAGTGACATTTTTGTGAAGTCTGTCGCAGCTGCATAGTCCTTCATTCAATATGATTTGGCTGCAGAGGAGTCCTGATAATATAGTTCAAGTTCTAACTATGGCAATGAACTAAATGCATCACAGCACAAAATGTAGTCGTGATTGGTCAATTACAAATTCATACAACTCTGCAAATAGTTTCAATATCTATGACATTGATTTACATTTTCTCACTCTATAACAGTTTTAATGTAAGAGTCTACTCGTGTCATTGTGAATGAAAGCAAGTTAACATGATGCTCAGAGTGGGGAGAATTGGTAATATCAGAAGCATCCCAGGATTTTTGAGCAGTTGAAAATGATTGCCATTCCTGCATTGTAGCAGTTACAGTCAAGGAAATGCAAGTGATTACTTTTAGTTGCATTTTGCTGTATCATTAGAGGATGTCTGGACGCTGATTTGATTCTGGATTTCTGCAATCCGGTGGGGCAATAGGGAGAATATGCAAATAAATTAGGTGAAGAATGATTGAAACAGCTGTCCAACAATCATAGAAGTGGGACCAAGCAATTCGAAGCCCAAAATGCTAGCAATCCATCAGTTCGTCCCATCACGATATCTCAAGAATTGAAATTGGGTGACTACCATGACATTTAATGATAAAATGCCTCAATTCTGACTGGGACTCAGAAATTCTGCAGGGGACCCAATTTTTCAGATCTCACTGGGTCCCCAGGCACCACTTTTTGGGCACCCCAGCAGAAACCCTGGACATGGCAGGACTGAATAAATGCTTTTGTAGCTTTAATATGCAGTACAAATTCCTCCCAGGAGTCACAGTATGGGGAGCAGTGGGCCTCTGAGGGAAGACCAACTTATCGTAACACTCTCCTTTGTCTAGATGCACCAAAATGCTGTTATTAAAGCCTAGCTGAACATTCTGACAGCAAAGCACTCTCTATGCACTGTGCCATAGAAGTGATTTTTTTGTCAGATGCATGATCCAATCTCCATTAATTCAGAATGTGACCTAATACTATACAAGCAATATATCAGACCCTGGCAACATACTGCTTTCCACTATTTGTCTTTGGTTCTTACTGGAACTTTTGTGTATATTGCATCTTGATCAACTGAAAAAGCTACTTCTTATTTCTCTAAATGTTCAATTAAGGTAAATTTGTGGTTATTTCTTAGCTATAAACAAGGATTTGAGTTATATTTGAAGGCTTCCAAAAGTATCTTTACTCCATAATATAATAATTTTATGGTTGAATATTTAAATGACTGACTGATCATTGTCCGACACAGTGACATAAATTACATTGTGTATACATGTACCTCTGAGGAGTGATGCTGTACATTCTGACTGTTCTTGAAAGACTCATTATATTCAACACAAGTAACAGCATTTTGAGTGGGCACCCAGGCAGGTGTTCCTTTCTAAAATGATGGGCATGTACAATTGTACATGGGCAATAAAAATTTGCTTTGTAATGAAGCAGCAGCAAACTGACCTTCTATTGTCTGATTTACAACATGTACGTGCTTCAGAATGAGGTGTAACCTTACCTTCCATAGACTCTCCCTAGATTGTGCTGTGCCCATATGACGCATCATATGCAATGTGCCTTCCAGGCTCCAGCTAGGCAGGAATGTATTCTTGAGTGAACAAGCAGCAGACTGATCAACGTGTCAATTATGTAGTATGCAACTGTATGTCTCGTCCATTATAATATTCCCCCGAAGCGAATTGAGTGTAAGAAAAGACTCAAAATCTGTGCAGTGATGGTCTCAACACCCTGCTCAATTTAGTAAAATAATCTCTTTTGTATGAACTGTAATACTCACAGATGTAAAGAGCAAATAAATGATTTAAATTGAATTGACATCAACAGTCCACAGCAGGGAATTAGGTCAAGTGGGTCCAGCTTCTTATCAATGATTTAGTTTCGTATTTAACAAAACATGACATATTCATTTTCAAAAGTGTCTTAAAAATTCAATTTTCTCCAGTAATATTTCCTATACCAATAATTTTTATGGAATAGTTAATTATAAGCCTTGACAAGCTAAATCAAATTATCAAAAAATAATTAATTTCTTTCAAAACTGACAACAAGAAGACATAACAAAGTTAAAGTAACAAACTTTATAAACTGATGATTGTGTAACATTGAGCAATCAATCTACATGCAAATCATGTTGTCGTTTTTGTAATAAATTATACTATTACATAATATCAACAATCTAACGTAGACTTGAATTTGGCAGCTGGGCAATTCCGTAAACTCAGATTTACAGATTTGACCCTTTAGCAGCTTGTGTAGCCCTACCATTATATCTCAGCTATTTCATTGTTCAATAGGGATGTGGCCAGGTAATAGGGGTATCAGATAAGCCACCAACCAAAGCTTTAAGTGCAACAGGAGCTGAGCTACGTCCAAAATATCAGCGTTTCGGACGTACATCACACGATGTACGTCCGAAACACTGATATTTTGACGTAGCTCAGCTCCTGTTGCACTTGGAGCTTTGATTGATGGCTTGTCTGATACCCCTATTACCTGGCCTCATGCCTGGATAGCAATGAAATAGCTAAGGTATGGTGGTAGGGCTACACAAGCAGCTAAAGTGTCAAATCTGTAAATCAGAGTTTACGGAATTGCCCAGCTTTCAGTGTTGTCTACCTTTATACCATTTAGCTGATTATCTATCAATATTATTTATCTATTCAATATCTATCTATCTATCTATCTATCTATCTATCTATCTATCTATCTATCTATCTATCCATCTATCTATCCATCTATATTTCCATCTATCCATCTATCTATCTATCTATCTGTTTATCTATCTATATATATCTATCTAGACTGTCTATCTATATATCTGTATATCTATCTATCTTTATAACTTTTATCTCTTTTATCTTACGATTCTATATTTCTCTCTGTTTTTCTATTTTCTATTTTTTTTTAACAGGCCTACGCTATAAGTTCTACAAAAAACTATTAAGTGCTGCGAGAATTTCATGGCTATGCCATTTACATATTATGTGCCCGGTTACAGTAATAAGACCTACCGAAGTCTTGTGATCCATTAACTCAGAGGTAAACTTATGGAAGCCATGAAAATGGAGAAGTAAGGAGTTATTTGATAGACATGTAGAAAGTAAGAATATGTTAACAATGACATGAGGAAGCTCGGGCAGAGGGCTCATTTATTAGATGTTCAATGTAAAGGTTGTTTGGTAAGTTGGTATACAGTAAAATATGAAAGTAAGAATATAAGACAGCTCAATGATTGTGAATAACCTATGGGTATCATGCCTGATGTCCCAAGTAGAGTTGGATTATGGAAGCAATGATTATAGGAGCCATGGAATCAGATGAAAGATTCTGAAGGAGACACCCAAGAGTTCTCACGGCCTGGACTGTCACTTACTTTCGGTTATGTTATGTCAATGAGATGTTGGGAATAAAAATGGGATATGTCTGTATATTCCCTCAATAATGTAATACACAACCTCCTCATGTGCAGTAAGAAGAGCTGTCGAAGTCTGCAACAATCCATTAAAAATTCCACCCAAAAGTAACAATCTTGTCAAAATTATGACAAAGAAGTTACAGGTTATTTGATAGATGTCTTCAGTAGGACTCACAGTGTTATTACAGATCTCATATTAGTGTGCCATGTTCCATGTGAATATATGCAGAGATGATGTCAGTATTCCAATACTGACATCACTATCGGCACTCCAAGCTTAAGTGTTGATTCCAACTACTACCAACAAATCAGGCTTATGGGCTGTCAAAGTGTGAATAACAACTGATTAATCTGCATTCACTGGTATGGTTGTTTGGATTCAGTTGAAGCAGGTGAAACTGGTATGTTTGAGCCACTTGCTTGATCCATCATGGTGTCGTTTGACGTGAAATTTTGCTTGAGGGCAGCACCTTGTGGTTTTTCAGCCTTTTTGGTGAGATCTGGGCCTAATAAATAGTTCAGAATTTATGACTGGGGGGGGGGGGGAGATGGTGGAGAGATTATTTGGAAGTGAACGTGGTTTTGTTGCATGGGCATACCAGAGGACAGGAAATGGGGGAGGGAAGGGAGGTTGTTGCTTCCCAAAAATTTGGGAAAGGCCAGACAAGGAGGTTAAAAATTTAAGACGATCATCAAATAAACATTATTGGAAATCCATGATAAGTACGCTCTCCCGCAAAACTCCAGCTCCCCCCCCCCTCAGGTCTTAAATTCTGAAGAGTCCCTGAGTATATTATTTTTGTCAAGATAGAGCAGAACATGATTACCTCTCAGGACAACAAGTGAATGTGAGAGTGAATGAATTAGTTTTGTTGTAAAAGTGCTAAAACTGATAGCAGATAAATACACAAAATCCATGCATTAGCTTGAATTAGTAACTTTTGGATATACTAAAAACATTAAACAGAATGATCAGTGTTGAGCAACAATCTTAACAGCTTATTGTGGATTTGTAATGGTGTGATCGGTGTGGGTTCCAAGTGACACAGCTGAAACTGCGAATATACCAACAGTGAAATTATTATGCTGATACTGACATCACAAGAGCACTGTGGCTGTTGAAAAGACCATGGCACACCAATATGAGATCCGCAATAACATAACTTTTCTCTTTATTTCATTTCCAATGTATAAAGTCATGTAACTGTTTCAAAAAATTAGGAAGACCGATAGGTTGAAAGACAGATAAATGTAGAATAATGTAGAGATAAAATATTTACTAGATACAATGTAGATAAATGGATAGATAGATAGATAGATAGATACATTGTATGTAGCTCCTAAATGCAGCACAATGTCATGTTAAAAGCAAATGTCCACATGAAAGTACTTTATATTCAAAATTTACTCTTTTACCTACAATATCAATGAAAACGCTGTTTAGTGGCCTCCATCTCAATTTTTTTTTTCCCTGCAAAAGAGTGAGTGAGCGAGTGATGTTTTATTTAAGGACCCTGCAAGCTCCTGGAAAAGAACAATGCGGCAAACCTGGATTCTGTGATGCAACAAGAGATGGCGGAAGCTGTGGTATCAGCTTTCTGTAAGGTGTTGGTTCAGTGCATGAGACACGCAATAGCCTTCAGTTTGCCAACAAATCTTGTATAGAGGCTACATCTTAATTCTTAGAAATAGAATGCAAACAGCAATGGCCATATCCATAAGTCTTACTCGTATCCAATTTATAAGACGGAGTTCTGAAATTACACCTTGTATTATAACATAGATTAAGAGTAAATAAAAAAGATCATTACGTTGAGCTAACTTTTTATGTCTGCTAATTTTCCAATTAAGAACAACTTCCAATTAAGCAATTTAAACACTAACACCAATGTATTCGGGAAAATGTTGGTCTAGGCTGCTGTTATTTCACTCGACATTCTAGAAATACCATTTGTTGCAATTCGCTAATTATGTAATTAGCTGCAGCCGTTTTGGAAATTTTTTGGCAGTGAACATGCAGTCAAATCACCGTGCAATTTTTCAACAAATTGTTAAAATTTGAAATCAATCACCATTAGATGACTTTATTATTCTCCTCCACAATATTTTGTAGACTTTGGTCATCGCAAGATAAAATAATAAAATGAAGGAGTTTTTACTTGTATATTCTTTATGAAGACACACATCATACATATGTAGTGTGAAAGTCACTTTTGAAACATACTACTATTCTATTGCCACTCCTTTGTATACTGAGTTAAAGAAAAGTTAGCAGTGCCAGCAAGCCATGCATTATGCCAGAGTAGGTATTAGGGTGGTCCAAAAAACTTTTTTTGTCAATATCAATTCGCATACCCTCCTATTTTGTGAGAAATGGTGCAAAAACAATGCAGCTTAAATTTTATGAAAATCCAACAAGAGGAAGGGGTCCCCCAAAGGCATTTAAGTTGCAATGTTTTTTAAATTTTCGACCATTTTCGCCAATTCGCGGTTCTCTATAACTTCGTCAGTATTAGTCATACAACATTCTAATTGCCATGGTAGGAAAGCTCTCAAATAGACCTTCAATTCGCATACCAACATTAATGGTCTAGGACGATATCTTGATTCCCATTAGCCCTTCAGCCTGCACTCTTTAGAATTAAAATGACGCAGATTGTCTAATCCTGTTTAAAAAATGGCTTTGGAATTTTTTTCAATGATAATTACAGTGATTCGCATTCTCATAGTTCCAGAATGACCAAATACAAAAAACTTTTGATTTTTACCATGGGAGTGCCTGGCATGTGAGTGATGAAGTTTTAATGTTAACGTCAGTTGAAAACTCGTAAAATGTGAGATGGGGCCTGTTGCATTTCATATAATATCTTCGTCAGAATTTATTGCAGGGCAACATGAGTGGTACCAAATGAAAGGAAATACTCTTAGCATTCTCATGGTACCAATGATGTAGTCCTATATTTAATTCTTGTGAAGTTAAAATATGAAATATAACAGCCCCTCCATGAATTGTTTCTATAATTCCGACGAAATTTTGCATTAAAACTTCCAAGCTTATAAATCTGGATTTTCCATGACCAAAAATTTAAAAAATATTTTATTTGCTTATTATGGAACTTGAAGAATGTGAATCACAGCAATTATCAGTGAAAAAAACATCAAAAGCCTTTTTTTAATAGGATTAGACAGTCAGCGACATTTTCATTCAGAAAAATGCAGGCCCAAGAGTCAATGCTTGAAGAAACTAGCAGAGGAGGCGCAAGCTATAGTTTTATGATGTTCCATGTTCGTCACTATGAGGTCCTAATGACCAGATAACCCCACCCATTCTCTCTCATCTTTCCCTTTGTTCTTCTCAAGAATTTTACCCCATCAAGAAAAGTATCCATGAAATTCATATCTGAGAGGAGTTTTAATTTCAACTTTTATGCTAATTTAAGGCATAAGTTTTACTTTTGAAGACAATATTGTACAATGTACACTTATAACATCTTAAAATGATCCCACTCACAAATTTTCATGGTGCTGGTATGACTCTAAATGCAGTTTTTATGGGACTTAATCAGGAAGAAATGTGCGCCTAAATAGACAGTTTTTAACTGGATTTTTAGGTCTATTGAACATTTTGGAACAAAATAAAATTTAGGGTATGTTTAGGATGACATTGAGACCAGATAGTATGCCAAGTGTCATCACTGCCAAATGTGGGGAAATTGGTCAAATTTGATGATTAAGATGTCATGTTTTTGCATTTTTAAAATATGAGTTTGGATGTAACTTTTTGAAAAATGGTCATATTTTATTGGGAAAAAAAAAGTAATGATAAACATTTTGATCAAAATTTGTGCCCCAAAAAGTTAGATCCTCATAAGGGTTGGGGGTTTCCAGAGATCAGCAATTAGAGGGGTGCAGCTTAATTAGGGCTAGAGCGACATACATGGTACATCAAAGAAGAGTTGCTCTCCAGGGGTCCTGGGCTAAATATGATACCATTTTCAGCTATTAAGTCATAAAAATTAGTGGTGTCATATCTCAGTTAATGATGTTTCTTCTCCTGTGCTAGTTACTTCAAGGTCAATGGGAGTCATTGACAAGATATCGTCCTAGACCATTGATGTTGGTATTCAAAATATAGGTCTTTTTGAGAGCCTTCCAACCATAGCAATTAGAATGCTGTATGACTAATACTGACGAAGTTATGGAGAATCGCGGATTGGCAAAAATGGTCGAAAATTAAAAAAACATTGCAACTTTAAGGCCTTTGGGGGACCCCTTCCTCTTGTTGGATTTTCAAAAAATTTCTCATGCATCAGTTTTATACCTAACCTCATCAAATAAGAGGGTATGCGATGTGAAATTCACAAAATAATTTTTTCCCATCTAAAAATGAACCACCCTAGTAGGTATACAACAAAGAGGAATAGAAAATAAGCTCTAAGGTTTTGCTGTTCATCGCAGACATTTGCAGACAACTTCAAATCACACTGTCAGCATATTAAATATTGGGCTTAAGATGTTCAAAATGATACAACATCCATACACTAGAAAAAAGTTTTCATTGCAATTATTCCATGTTGCTAATTTAATTAAAGAACCCACTCAATCACTAGAATTAATAAATCAGTTTTAATTATTGCTTCTACTTGAAATGACAATGGATTCAGTGCACAGAAGCAAAACATACATACAAGTTTAATAAAGTGAAAGGGCAGACGGTCTCGAGATAGCAACAAAATCCTTATGGCCTTTTTTTGTTTTCAGAACCGAGTGTCCCCGAGCTGAAAGAAACCTAGCACACATCTATTTCTCCCATGAGTCCAGACTCATCAACTGTCTACTCAAGTGATATGCCCACTTTACCACACATGCACGACCTGTGTTGGATTCTGGCTCAAATGTGGTTGTCTTATTTGGAGTGTCACTAATTTAAATATTGGACTTCAATGAAATCAAACAAGTTCTGACAACCACCATCTGGAAAAACTATGTAAGTGGGTTTCTGTGTTACTTTGCACACGATAATGGTCCATTAAGCAAATGCTGCAAGGCCTTAAATGATCGGATCTGAGGCTGGGTTTCGGCAGAGCTGCATAGAATGTCAATGCGGATTTCTTTACTTCACAGGTGTCTTTTTGTGTTACTTTCTGAGGTCTCATGACAGGATACACCCCCTGCACACTTTTGTTATTCCCATTATATCAGTTACCCCCCATTTTTCCCCACTTATCCCCCTCTCCCCCACTTACCCTGCTTACCACCGCTAGCCCCACTTACCCCCGCTTACCCTTCACTTGCCCGCACTAGCCCCACTTACCCCCCACTTGCCCCATCTTGCACCACACTTGCCCCCACTTTCCCTGCATAACCTCCTCCTTTCCCCCGATTCCCCCATCTTTCCTTCTAATTACCCCTAGATACCCCATAGGGTGGGGGGTGTATCCTTTCATGAGGCCTTTTCTGCAAGATAATGCTCCATTAGGCAAATGCTGCTGGTACTTAGATAACCTGGTATGATGCTGGGCTTTGGCTGAGCTGCACAAAATCCCCATCTAGATTCCTTTACATCACAGTAATTGTGTTTGTAATGAGTTGTCTTCATATTGCATCCATAAATCCTATTGCAAGAGCATGCTTGGTTCCTTAATGAAACTTTGCCAAATGTATGACATTCTAACACAATCCGAATATGTTGCCATCTATAAGTTCAAACTGTCCCCTCCAGATGCTCAAAGCCCTGGCTTTGGATTTCATCTGATGGGATCATATACATGCATATTGCATAATAATAATAACATAAGCTTATTCCAGCCGGCCATTTCATAGAATGCAAGCCACCGTAGATTTGGTTCACACATGTAATAGCAATCTGTTGAATTTTGAGGTTTGTCAGGGTATCTTCTGCATCCTTTGATTTGTGTGGCATTTGGGCATGCAGATTTTCCTGAATTTTTGGTAGATATCCAATAATGTTGATTCGCTTTGGTGATGTTTTCATCGGAAGAGAGGAAGTAACTTGGTGATGATGAAATGTTGAGTTGAATAAGCCTTCTACGCTCTTGGCTACTAGTCTCAGCCTATGATATTACCAAAATCTGGGTGACAGGTACTGTCATAAAGTTCTGTTATCAAAAACCAACAAGTGTTTTCAAGTAATAACTGGTATTGTCACCTGACAATAGTTGCCAGGGTTCCAAAAGTGGCATGAGAGCCATTAGTAAGCAACAGACAGAGCCAGTAGCAAAATCAACGGTACCACTTCAGCACCTGCCTGCACTGTAAATTCTGAAATTCTGAGTTAGCTCAAATGATTGAGTGAGACGGTTGCACAATTTGTTTGAGCCGTGATAGCTTGCTGTTTTGAGTTATGATAATCTTTATGTTGTTATAACTTGCCAACAACAAGCTATCTTGGCTCAAAGGAATTGTGCAACCATCTCACTCAATCAATTAAGCTAACTCAAAATTCAAAATTTACAGTGTGCCTGGGCTTGAGTCTCTTTGGAAGTATGAAGTTGTTTGTAATAAAACTGATGAAAGTGTCGTAAATCTTCAAAAAATATATAGAGACCATAATTTGGTGGGCTAATCAGAAATCACTAGTAATATATGTTTGAAATTCTCTGAACTTTATGTATAGTGAACCTACGCAACAATTCTAATGAATTTGACCTTATCTTGTATTATAAGAAAAAGTTCCTGAAATGTTTTCTAACAAATTTGACCTTTTCATTCCATGTGCCCGTAGCTATTCACAGCTTGTCTGAACATCCTAAGTCATAAGCCCTTCCAGAAAGGGAGGAAGTTGTGGAGCCTTGTTTGGACAGAGGAAAGATAACAGAAAGGCAAGGATTATTCCCTGGAAGCCATTTGCTTAATAAAGAGTAAACCTAACTGCTATAAACAACAGGTTGTAATGTCAAGCTGAAAGAGAAGAGTAGTGCTGCTGGTCAAGACAACATTATTAAAGTGATTGTGGCAACAAGGCAGGCTCATTGTTAATGGCTGCTAAAGCGGGTTGCATCTCTGGCTTTGTTTGGCCTCCTGGTAGCAAGGTGACAGGCTTCTTCAACAATCCACTTTGTGTCCTTCCGACTCAATATAATTGCTCATGAGCCGACGATGGTGCCTCCTAATGAGGCCTTCATGTCTTAAGGATTCCGGCCGGCTATTGTTCATGTCAGATTTCAATGTGAGGAATGGCAAGTGTGCAAGAGGGCAATGGATAGATTAGGACCTATTGTGTTGTCTTTCCAGGGCTGTTCACCCGACAAAGGATTTGTAAAGCTACAGTATATCACCTTTAGATAATCCGTTTTAGTGCGACTAATCCCTATTGTACAAAGAACTTGAAGGCAGCCATCTGGTCAATATAGAAAGATTCTCCTTAAGCTCCAACTATGATAAAATACAGGAAAATAGACAGTGAAGTCGAAAAAAGCTTCATCCCAATTATTCCATTTTGCTAACTCAATTAAACAATTAACTCAATCAGAATTAACAATTTAGTTTGAATTACGGCTCTTCTTTTGTCTTGTAAGTTGTAACCCTTGCCCACATTCACTTCTCTCACAAGTCCTGACCCATCAACAGTCTACTCGAGTGATACGTCCACATTACCACACATGCATGACCTCTTCAGATTCTGGCTCAAATGTGGTTGTCTTCCTTGGCATGTCACTGATACAAATATTTGACTTTGATAAAATCACACCATTTCTGAAAACAGACTTCTGGAAGTGTGTTTTTGTGTTACGTTCCACAAGATAATGCTCCATTAAGCAGATGCTGCTAGTGGTTAAATAACCCTTTTTGTGGCTGGGCGTTGGCTGAGCTGCATAAAACGCCCATCCAGATTCTTTTACGACTCAGTAGTTGCGTCTGTGATGAGTTGTCTTCATATTCCACCCACAAATTCCATTGAAGGAACATGCTTGGGTCCTTAATTAAACTGTGCTGAATGTACGACACACTGAATTGTGTTTGCTTTGACCCAAACATTTAGCCAACTAGAAGTTCAAACTGTCCCCTCCAAATGCTTACAGCCATGGTGTGGGACTTCATCTGGGTGCAACATACATGCAAAATTGCACATCCCTTTTTACATACTGCCAGTAAAGCAAGGGGAATAGGAGAGCAAGGGCCATCAATTTCATAGCAGACATGCCACCAGTTGCAGAGTAGGTTCACACAATCACACATGTATGTAATAGCTGTCTGTTGGCGAAGGCAGTTTATGCATTCTTCTTTGTGTATGCCTTGTGCTCTTTCATAGAAATGTTTTTCAAAGAAAAGTAACTGCATAATTTTCATGCAGATTGATCTGAACGTGTGGTCAAAATCAAAATAATTGCAATGATGCTCGTTGGATGATTTAGAGAGAAGGATGGTGAACCTCTATAATCGAAATGACCAAAGCCCAAGCTTGAGTTACTTTCATAAATTCTATAAATCCGAAAATAAGTAAGTTTGAAGGTATGACTGATATTCTACCTGTCAATCTTCAGCAAAGGAGAGTAAAATTCAGAAATACTTTATGATGATTATTATTTGAACAAATCATGTTATCATTTTTATGCTATAGTTACACGAATATAATTATTCACACATTTACAAAGTGTCTTGCACATTGCAGCATCATAGAACAAAAATCCAACATGTATATCAGCAGAGAGATTATAGGCTCTAGGCGCATTTTAATATAAAATGTAATATAAAACATTGAATCTTCAACTTTCAATATTGTCTTAGATTAAGTGGTATCCAATTGAAGCTAATTGAGCAGGCAATTACATCTTTTGGTTCTGGCAATTGAACGTTTGGCTCTCGTCTTGGAATGATGCAATCCCATTATCATTCACTTGGCTTTTTGCCACAAACAGCTTGTCAGTCTAAAAATGTGTTTCTCTCGTGATCATCACACCTTGAACAAGTTGTCCCTCATGAGAACAGATTGCTTTCCATTGCAATGACGTTCTTCTTATTGCAAACAATTTCCATGACAACTCCATGGCCTCTCTATTCTTAACGAATTTGGTGCAGAAAAGTCATTGACATGATTTGACCATACCCCAAGCAGTGTAATTGCGAAAAAAATACTTCAAGCTCCCTTTGTCTTTTCATGCTTTGTGAAGTTTCTTATTATCCTTACTTGGTGTGTTTGTTTACTCAATACGCATCGCTGTTGCATTCAAGTTTTCATAATCAATTTTATTTTCGGGCAGCAGTGTGCGAAGTACGGAATAAGTTTGACATGTATTTGGTACCACATATTGTAGGCTTACACTGTATGTGACTTTGAACTGTCAAAATGTCTGATACAATGCATTCCCATATTTGAAGTTGGGAAATGATGCAATTAATTACATGTGCTGAACTTTACAAGATTACGAAGAGATAACCAATATTTTTCTATGAAGGATTCCTCATTATTAAGTAGTATAGTACAGAGGAACACAATGTCTTTGTAAAACTAAATATTACCCTTTTATATGAAAGACATGTCTACATATAAATTGACAGATGACAAACAAATAGTTGTTATGATATAGTAAATACAAGGGAAAAAGGCACATATATAGTTCGTTAGAAATCATAGGGGCGTATCTGCAGTGAAAATACCATGTACATGTAGATATGCCCCCAAGGTTCCAAGAGAATGATATGTAGATTATTTCTTGAATCACCAGTATTATGGGTGATGCTAGTTTAAACATAAATTTGGAGTTGTACATTGTCAATTACCCAAGTCAAGGTAGCCAGCTCTTGCATTTTTTAGAATACAAGAATCTTAAAAGGGTCCAAAATCATGATTTGATCCTAATACTAGTTTAACCCTTTCCAGACTATGGAGAAAATTGCAAATAAGGGGTTTTTAACCATTAAACATAAATGTTCTCTATGAAAACTTGTGAATTCACATAGATAACCATATACCAATATAAAGCTGGGATGGTGAGCTATACAATGACATAAGGCACATATCATTTTGTGATCCTCTTTTCAAACAGGGATATAAATATAGGTTTTTTATTCAAACAACTTTGCGGCATTTACAAAAAACACGAAACAGTGTTTATAAAATACACCTTGTCCATAGAAGAGATTAAAGACGAGATTCAAAGGTGATGGCACGTAGTACTCGTTTGTGACAGTCAAGTCCTTACCCAGAAGCTCTATAGTTCTTAGATTTCCATTCCAGTGTCCTGTGTGGGAGGAGATGGAAGGTTGGACATCCTTAAAGGCCTTAGCATCACATGTGAGTCCTAAGTCTCATACCTCCTTACACTTGACTCTGGTTTGTTTTGGTTTACTTCCTCTGTTCTTTGCCAGATCAGGTTCTTTGATCTCAACATCTCAACACTATTTAACGCACCAGACAATTTGTTATATTGGTTTTTTTCCTCAAGTAATATTATAAGTAATATAGAGGTCGTTTCACTGAGCAGTTGCTAAAATCGGGAGTTTCAGAGGACATTTCTGGCCCCTCATTTCTCATGACGATCATCACATCTTAAATTTCTGAGTTCATATCATATTTTTGGTATTACCAAAAATAACAAAGGGCATATCCGGCAATGAAGACAGATGAGCCAGGTCATGGGTGCTAGGATTCTGAAGCATGCAGTGCGTGTTAGTAGTGGATTGTTTTAGCCGAATGCTTGGGGACAGCTAATGGAAAAGGTAGTTTGCAATTATTTACAAATCCGTTTTAAATATATATATTTGTCTCGAATGAATGGAATAAGCTTGAAAGTCTATCATTAAATACTTTTTCTCATGATCAGATGTTTATTTGCTTTAGGCCTTAATTCCATTATCATGATTATCAAAAACCCAGCCTGTGTGTCCGATTTGGTAAAAGAAATTGAGCTGTGCAGGTTGCACTGAGTTTGCTTTTCCATGGCAAATAGCAATTTAAACATTCCCTAAAGATATGATATTTTCACAACAGTGAGTGAAATACCTGGAGATACTTCTGTGCAATTTCATTCATCTGCTCTGTAGACAAAGGTCTGAATACTTCTTGTACGTGAACTTGATTTTTTATGCGCAATCTGATTTATACTTTCAGACAATTTTCATTCAGGCGTATCTTCACGTCGAGTTTTGTCTTTTGAAAGTTTGTTGATGAATATTGGAATCAGCAGGGGATGAATGTGGCATCAGCTAGATCAAAGTTTAGTGTAGTATACATTCCCTTCAGGCTGATGCCTGATCTGATTGATGCGCAACAGATTCCTATCACGATGTACTGAAATAACTTTAAGAAGATCACAAATTAAACCAGAGATTATAGCTGCAGTGTACATTAAGGCAGCATTAAAATGGTGATCTGTATATTGCTTCAGTCTATACTATCCCAAGTTATTATGTATGGAGACACTCAACCAAGTGTTTGTATGTTAAAACAATGTTTATTTCTAAATATGCCCAAAGGCCTCGACTATTGAAGAAATGTATTCATGTCGCTAAAACAATTTCTGGAAGAGTCCCAGAGAGCCTGTCCTTTGCCTGATTACACTTGTATGTCTAGACAGTGTCAAATAAAATGTATGGGCATCGCCCCAAAACCTATGTACTGGAAGTCTTCTCTTTAATTTAGATCTAACAGAAATACGTCAATAAAGAAAATTACAAACTCTTATACATTGTTTATTATGAGCTATTATTAAAGCCACAACCGATCTTATTGAAATTTTACACATGTATGACCTGTCACAGATTTAACCTCAAATGTGGCAATCTTTCTTGGAGTGTTGCTACTTGCTAATACAAGTATTTTGCTTCAATCAAACAGGTTCTAAGAACCAGCATCTGGGAAATCTACGTAAGTGTCTTTATGTGTTATTTTCTGTAAGATAATGCTCCATTAAGCAAATGCTGCTGGTGCTTAAATAACCCGATACAAGGCTTTGCTTTTGGCTGAGCTGCATAAAATGCCAATCTGGATTCTTTTACATCACAGTAATTGCATCTGTTATGAGTGGTCTTCATATTCCACCAACAAATCCCATTGCAGGAAAGTGCTTGGGTCCTTAATGAAACTGTGCTGAATGTACGACTTGTTTTCTTTTAAGACCCAAACATGTTGTTCAAACTGTCCCCTGATGCTGCCTACAACCCCTTGAGACTTCATCTGGAAGGAATATGCATGAAAATGCTATATTCCTTTTACCTACAACTACACAAGTCTATTCTCATGATACTTTAATTGTGACGAGGGAGTTGGGAGTGCAAGCGGTTGGGATTTCATATAGCACGCAAGTGAAAATGAGTTTCTTCCGCCAGTATGAAATGGTGATGGAAAGGGGGCCAATTAGTAAAAAAATGGGGGCCCAAGGATGCTACAACCCCCCCCCCCCATCATAAGGATATTATTCCGGTCCTGATTACGTTGTATGTACTTCTTCATCTTTTGCCAAATTACCATTTGCAAACTCATGTAATTTACAGAAATTTTCGAGAAAATCCCTTTTCATGTGTGACTTGTTTCATTTGCCTAATTCTGCCCATAAGGGAGTCATGAACTTCCACAGGCACTGCACCAACCATTTAAAAGTGTGCCAAGGGCACATTCTGAAAACCACAACACATTGGCAACTTTATGAGGGGGAAATGACACAACACGAACAAGTGGCAATACATTGGGAAATAGAGAACATAGTGCACAATGCACATAGACTGTCAATGCCCATTTCCCCTCATCGAGTGTAAAAACATGCAGGGGTAAGCCAAAAGCCAGGTTTTAGGAAGCATTTGAGGCAGGTGATCCCTGTATGGCCCCACAATACAGGCAGGCTCTCATAACTCAACTCCTTGCTTAAGAGCAACACTAATATCGGTTTTTTAACAACACGGGCCGTCGCTTTGAGTGTTCTGCTGCCTCTTTGATTACTGTACCTTTTTCAAGTAGTAAATATAACCTTGTCAATGATATGTTTCTCTTGATGACTCGTGGATCAGATTTATGTACTGATGCACGCTACCAGTCAGATGTTGCCGGCAAGACTCCAGATGTATTTGGCTCTCTGTGGTACTAAAAGGGCCATCCAAGTAATGTGACATTTACTGTCAGATAACGTGTAGCAACACTGACTGGTCTCTCTGTGCTCCTGACACAGCGGGGATATGAAAAAAGCAGCAGTGAACCACATACAGTACAACCCAAAATAAAGAAAATTGTCTGTCAGAAGTCTTCTGTTTACCTATTTTGCCCTCTTTTCTCGTCTCAACCCCAAATCTCCTTACATCTACCTTTGACTCTTCAAAACAACCTTAGCCCATAGTAAGAACTCTATGAAGTGAGCTACCAATGTAATTACAATTAGCAAAGGGTCACTACATCAAATAAATCAAACATAATGGGGATGACAGAGTTTAAATTGATTTTGTTCAAGTGTATTTGTCATGCAATTTTAAAAGGCATTTTCAAGTAGGTAAAGGTGGGAAATGATAAAGAAGTAGGTGTGAAAGGGTTAAACACTAAACATTGGTTGATTCTTCCTTGGGGTAGTCGTACTTTATTTTAGTTTGTACTGTATTTTCTACCAGATGGTGCTCTTCTTTGTGTACACTTCATTGTATGCTCTAACATGCTGCCACAATTGTTCCATTTGTGAGTTGCCGTGGAAACTAAGTGATTGATTAACAGATGGATGAGAGCATGTTGAAGACTTAAGAAAGATATCACCTAACAGATGTAATTTCCTGCTGACAGGGGAAGTACAAATATTTTAGAAAGGTTGAAGACCTATAGATACAACAAATTGTCATCAACAAGGTATTAGAAACCTGAAAACAGATATAACATCGATGTGACACAGTAACACCAAGCATGTTGTTTTGGTCTTGGGATATTAATGTTTAGTTTGATTAAGCCTCCCTGAAATAGTTACATGATAACATGACTGACAAGATTATTTAAAAGCCTTCTAAATGAATGCTTGTCAAACCCAGGAAATATCACAGGCTGGGACAGATTATGTGAGAGAGATTGCTTGTGACACCGCTGGTTCACCTATCATCGCAGGCCAATAGCTGTCCTGGTCCCTTAGCTACATGAGAGCCATCAATAAGCGACAGACTCGGCTGGTAGCAAAATCAATGCTGCCACATCTGCACCTGCTTGCCTAGGCTTGTGTCTCATTGGAAGTTTAGGGATGCTTGTACTAAATCTGGTGAAAGTGTAGTTTTTCTTCAATAAAGGTCCACAGGCTTGTGGGATTAATGTCTGAAATTCTGTAAACTTTAATATACATCATATTAGACACATCTACATATCTACAATGCAGCTGAATTTGAATCTCATGAATTTGATCTCATCTTTCTTCTTCAGGTGTCAAACAGGATGAAAAGAGAAGAAATGTATTAAAAGAAGAAATTTCTGAAATGTTTTCTAACAAATTTGACCTTTTCATACATTATTCTCAAAGCTATTGGCCAAATATACCTTGTTATAGGCGCTTCCAGAAAGGGTGGAAGTTGATTATATTTTACTTCGGGTGCTATAATTGTATGACAACAATTAATAATAAAAAGTTGTACAGCCATGTTTCGTGTACCAAAGAAAAGCAAAAAGGTTAGGAAGCCATACGCCTAATGAAGAGCAAACATGGCAGCTATATAGACAACAGGTCAGACCGAGAGAGACAAGTAGTAGCACAGGCCAAAAGGACCATTATCAAAGTGATTACTTCATCAAGTCTCTGTTAATGGCTACCAAAGAGGGCTGCATTTCTTGCTTCGTTTAGTCTCCTGTCGGCAAGGTGACAGACTTTTTCTACAATATGCTTTGTGTCCTTCCAACTCAATATAATCACTCATGAGCAGAAGTTGGTGGGTCCTAATGAGTCCTT
Source organism: Platynereis dumerilii (assembly GCA_026936325.1). Lineage (NCBI taxonomy): Eukaryota > Metazoa > Annelida > Polychaeta > Phyllodocida > Nereididae > Platynereis > Platynereis dumerilii. The sequence continues at coordinate 126,427 of JAPTHN010000292.1, forward strand.
CTTGTCTCAGCCTGGCTATGCTCAGGTCAGATTTCAACATGAGGTATTGCAAGTATTCAAAGGGCCAATGGATGGATTAGGTGTGTTGTCCTCCCAAAGCAATTCACCAGACAAGAGATTTGTAAGGTTTCAGTGGCTCACCCTGAGGTACTCCATTTTGTGGCTACTAATCCCATATAAAACAGGCAGCCATTTGGCCAATAGAATATTCTCTTTAAGATCCGACTATACTGAAATACAAGAGAATATACAGTTATAATAATTCATACTACACATAATAAATTTTTAAGGCAGGCCCAACAAATTTGGCTCCCTTGGTGTGATGATACAAAGGACCTCAACCTTGCTTGATATGGCTATTCCATTGAATAACCAAAAGGATGAAGAGATAAAATCAGCAAAGTGTGGCAGGAGAGAGATGATGGCCTAAAACATGCTCAAGCAAAGAGGAACTTGTTATGCCCGAAGCAACACAGAGCACGACATGGTCCCAAATGCAGCCCCAAAACCTGAGTGGGAGTGATAAATGTTACAGAAAGGCCTCCAATAAAACAATTTCCTTTGAATACTGAAGCAACTGGGCAATCTGGTTCTGTTTTACATCGGAAGGGTCTAACCCATGAGGTTTTTAATTGAGGTTTCGATGGGGAAAACACACCCAGGAGCGCAGCAGGAAGCGGTAGTAATCAGGCTTAACAACATAGATAGATTTTTTACCTCCCTGCCTTACTGGTGTCACATTCCCTTCCCTAAAAGAAACAGATTTAATTGAAACATTAACCCATGAAGGAAAGCTTGATGGGAGACATAGGGAAATTGGACTTTCATTCACTTTCAATCCATGCCATGAATTAGGGAAATCAAGGGATTTTGTTGGCCTTGAGAGGTCATTTTATTGAATTAAAGAAGGGGGAGGGTGTAGTGCAGTGTTTAAGGGTGAGCCTGTAGTAGATAACTGTAAGACTGAGGTGTCTTGCTTGGAACCTCTGAGCTTGCGTTTATACAATATGGTTTGGCCATTCCATACACTACCCTTGCCCATCAAGCAGGACTGTCTGCCAGAGAGGGATAAATATATGCTTTGATGGTTTTAATATGCAGCAAGAACCTCCTGGGAGTCACTGTCCTGGTAGCTGTGAGCCCCTGAGGGAAGACTGACTTATCTTAACACTCTCCTTTGTCTGCCCAGATGCACCATTATGCAGTGATTACAGCCTGAACGTGCTGTCTTAGAAGCAGCTGACTACACCAAGGCACTCTTTCTGCACCATACCATAGCAGAGACTTTTTGTCAGACATAAGGTCCAATCTCCATTGAATCACAATGTGACCTTACACTATGCAAGCAATATATCAGACCCTGGTAACAGACTGTTTACCTGCTCTATGACTTCTTTGCTTCTCGTCCATATAGTGATATCATAGGATTTCATAGGATATGTATATCTATGCATCCTGAATCAACTGATACTGCCACCCCCTCTTTCTGAAAATCCGAAGTGAAGTAAAAGTTGTGGTTATTTCCAGGTTATAGACACTGGGATTTGATTTATAATTCAATGATAGACTCTAAGAAGTACCATTATGCTGTGTACATAGTATTGGATGGATTTTTTCATTGGCTAAATGATAGACTGAATGATTGATTGCTATCCAACATCTGCAGAATCAGTCCACATGTCAGAGTTACATATTGAATAAAAATGTTTATATTTCTGCAAGTACAGATTCTACACATTCTGGAACTGTACTGGTTACGCCAACATTCAAGATCCATTAAACTTAACAAGTAACATCAGTTAGTATTGGAAAATGAGCAGATGTTCATTTCCAAATTGATGGGCATGTGCATGGGCTAAACAAATCTGTATTGTCTTGAAACATCAGCAAACTAACCTTCTATTGACTGATGTACGTGCAGAAGAATGAGATGTAAACTGACTTACCATACCATCACCCTAGCTTGTGCCCATATGATGCATGATATGTCACATGCCTCCCAGGCTCCAGCTAACAGGAATGTATTGTAGAGTAAATACGCAACAGATCAATCATTGTGACAATTAGATGTAAAAATAGTAAAAATTAAAAATAAATAGTATATGACTGTATATCTCCTCCTTTATACTGTGTACCTGGTTACAGTAGTAAGACCTTACAAAGTCTAGGAATTCATCAACTCATGGAATGCAATGGCTAATAAAATCTATGTTTAGGTAACCGTATGGTAGCAATGACCATGAACATATTAAGGGCTATTTGATTGATATTGAAAGTAAGAATTTTATGGTAACAATGTCTGTGCATAGGGTAGTACGGACCAAGGGCCAGTACATCTTGGAAGTGAGAACATGTTAGCAGCCAACTGTGAGAGGAAACTGTTGCTTAGGGGTTGCAGTGTATTTCTTAGATGTTGAAGTAAGGGTTTCTTGATATACATAATTATTGAATATAAGGACACAACAGCACAATGATTCTGAATAAGTTAGGGGTTACATGTATTTGCTTGACGTTGAAAGGCGAATATGGAAGCAATGATTATGAGAGCCATAAATGCTGATGAAAGATTCCGAAGGATACTGCCAAGAATCCTCAGAGAGTTCTCATGGCCTGGTCTGAAGCCAGCTTTCTGTTATGTTAATAAGCTAGGAGGGAATAAAAATGACCAGGAAAAGTAAAGTTGGCCATAAAAACAATATTTATGTAGTCTGGTGACAGAAGATGGCAAAGCAAAGCTGCATAAGGCCAACATTGGAACAGTTTATGTGTACAGGACGGAGTTCAGTTCCTGGTTACTACAGTGGTTAGTAATGATTAAAAACTTTTACTGCGAAGGGCAAGTAGGGAAGTTGGTTATGCAAATTGCTTGTTAAAAAACCCACAAATTTGTTTTAAACAACAAATACGAAAGCTTGTTTTCTTCTTTACTTCAGGACAGTTCACTTCAGGACTGCTGTTTCCACTACATGTATATACAGCCATGACTTTATTGTTGTGTTGTTAAACATAAACATTGATTACATATTTATTGTTAAAACTTATACCAGTATCAAAAGCAATTTGCGTTTAAAAATGTGCTCTTTAATCTACAACATATATGAAAAGAGTGTACAGTTGTCTTCATCTCAATTATTTTTTTCATGACCTTCTTTGTTTTCAGAACAGCCGAGTACCCCCTGGCTGAAAGAAGCCTTGCTCACACCCACTTCCTACACGAGTCCAGAATCATCAACTGTCTACTTCAGTGATATGCCCATGTTACCACGCATGCACGGCCTGTCTCAGATTCTGGCTCTAATGTGGTTGTCTTCTTTGGAGTGTCACTGATACGAATATTTGACTTCAATAAAATCAAACTGGTTCTGACAACTGACTTCTGGAACAGCCTTTTTGTGTTACGTCCTGCAAGATAATGCTCCATTAAGCAGATGCTGCTGGTACTTAAATAACCCGATTTGTGGCTGGGCGTTAGCTGAGCTGCATGAAATGCCCATACAGATTTTTTTATGACCCAGTAATTGCGTCTGTGATGGGTTGTCGTCATATTCCACCCACAAATCCCATTGCAGGAACGTGCTTGGGTCCTTAATGAAACTGTGCTGAATGTGTTTGCTTTACGACCCAAACATATTGCCAACAATAAGTTCAAACTGTCCCCTGTAGATGCCTACAACCCTGGCTTGGGACTTCATCTGGAAGGAATATGCATGAAATTTTCATATTCCTTTTACATTGCATGAGTCTATTCTCATGATACTCTGATTATGACGAGTGAATTAGGAGTGCAAGCACCAGGGATTTCATTGCACACTGCCACAAGTAGAAATGTGTTTAAAAAAAAAGATAAAACAGAACTTTTTCCCATGCTTTGAATTTACAATTATGATTTAGAGAGCTGCCTCAATTTGCTATCTGTTTCTAAAGGGTTTGAGACTAATCATGTAATTTTGCAGCCCTTATGTGAACTTTACTTTAATTGCTTATTTTGTGGGCTTATGATAAATTATTATTTTTAGCATCAGATAATTTTCATTTGGGCATATATCTCTTGGAGGATATTATCTATTTGAAGTTTGTTGATTAAATAATTTAAACGGCAGGAGATGAATGTGGCATTTAACCTGATCCAAGTATATTACAGTATGTTCCCTTTATGGCCATCAGTCCAGTGTGATTGATGCATGAACCATTCCCTATCAAGATGGACAGAAATCATGTAACTTTATGTCGGTCACAGATAAAGCAAGAATGTGTGCTGATCAAGGCCTCCAACATTGTGGATAAGCGCTAAGTCAACATTGAAACCATGATGCTATACATTGCTTTGGTTTACCCAAAGTTATAATATATGGAGCCACTCGACGATGTATTTGTCTTCCAATTATACTTTGGAAAAAGTCTTATTTTTAATCACACCATAAGGCCTCATCTTGTGAGGAAATTCATGCATGTTATGACCATAGAAAAATTTGGCTGCAATATCCCGCCTGCTTCCCAGAGTCAACATACAAGTTCACTTAGTTCAGACATGAGCCTGTCCTTTGCCAAACTGCACTTGCGTGGTGTCCTGGTCCTTTGAGATACATTCACAATTCTACTTCACCAGTGAGTGTTAGGGGTTCTATACTGTATGGTACTGACTCCGTGGAAGCAATGCCAGCATCCTAGTCACACAAACACACTTTAATGTCAGAGTAGGTCATCTCGAAATAGACTTACACTATATAAGATAGACTGTCTTCAAAGGTTAGAGTTTAATAATATGAATTCTGAATGTTTTTTCCCTGTCAAAATTTACACAGCATACTGCAGTACAGATAATTTGGCAGATGCATGTTGTATGCTGAGACATAATAGCATCATAGTTTGTTGGAGAAGATTATCTACCTAATATGCTGGAATGCCAGATCATGATGAAGGTCATGTTTGGAATTAAGACACAAATTATATAAAACTACAGTGATTGGTCTACCATCATCTTAGCCAAATTACCATTTGCAAACCGATGTTATTGAAAGAGATTTTCGAAGAGTCCCCTTTCACAAGTGACTTGTTTCATTAGCCTAATTCCGCACATAATGGAGGAATGAACTTCCACAGGTCCTGCTAAACTTCAAGTGCGCCAAGAGCATATTTGGAAAACCACAACACATTGGCAACTAAATGAGGAGGAAATGACACTACGCAAACAAGTGGCAATACATTGAGAAACAGAGATCATGGTGCACAATGCACTTAACCTGGCAGTGCCTATTTCCCCTCATCAACTGTAAAACATGCAGGGGAAGGCCAATAAGTTAGGTTTTAGGAAGCATTTTAGGCAAGTGATCCCAGCATGGCCCCACAACCCAGTGGGCACACAACGTAATCCCCGACGTTGCTAATTGGTGGACCAAAAGCGTGACGTCGTTGCAACGTTGCTGCAACGTCGATGTGCCCATGGGGAATACACTGAACAGACAGGCTCCGAAAACTCAACTCGTGGCTTAGGAGCGACACTAATATCGGATCACAGCACGGGTCGTCTCTTTGAGTGTTCTGCCGCCTCTTTGATTAGCCATTTCTTTCATCATCAATCTCCATTGTACATTTTTGAAGTGATAAATACAACTTTGTCAATGATATGTTTCTCTTGATTAGATGACTTGTGGATCAGATTTATGTGCTGATGCACGCTATCAGTCAGATGCAATGGACAAGACTCCATGTTATAGCTCTCTGTGGTACTAAAAGGGCCATCAAAGTAATGTGACATTTGCTGTCAAATAACAGGTAGCAACACAGAGGAGTCTCTCTGTGTTCCTGACACTGCGAAGGACGTGAAAAAAGCAGCAGTAAAGCCACATATTTTCTACCAGATAGTGCTCTTCTTTGTGGGCACTTCATTGTATGATGCTCTAACATGCTGCCACAATTTCTTCATTTGTAAGTTACCATGAAAACTAAGGGATCAATTCACAGATGGAAGAGTGAGAATACTGAAGCCTCAGAAGACTATCACCTAATATATGTAATTTCCTATTGACAGAGTAAGTATAGACATCTTGATAAGGTTGAAACCCAATACAATTGGTTGTCCTCAACATAGTATCCTGAACCCAATACAATTGGTTGTCCTGAACATAGTATCCTGAAAGAAGATGTAACAGGGATGTAACACTGAAGAACTGAGGAAATGGTGCTGCTCTTTGGCAACAGGATATTAATGTTCAGCCCCCCTAAACAGTGAAATGATAACAAGATTGACAAGACAATTTGAAAGCCTTCTAAATTAATGCTAATCAAACACATGAAATATCACAGGCTAGGACTGATATTGTGAGACAGATTGCTAGTGACACCACTGGCTCACCTATCATCGCAGGCCAATAGCTGTCCGGGTCCCAAAGCTACATGAGAGCCATCAATAAGCGACAGACTCAGCTGGTAGCAAAATCAATGCTGCTACTTCTACACCTGTCTGCCTGGGCTTGTATCTCATTGCAAGTTTAGGGATGCTTGTACTAAATCTGCTGAAAGCGTAGTATATTTGCAGTGAAGGTTTACAGAGAGTCTACAGGCTGGTGGGATTACATGTAAGAAATTCTGTAAACTTTAATATACATCATAGACAAATCTATAATGCAGCTGAATTGATTCTCATGAACTTGATCGTTTCTTTCACTTTAGGTGTAAAACAAAATTCCTGAAATGTTTTCTAGCAAATTTGACATTTCCAAACATTTTCCTCAAGGCTATTTATCAAGTTGGCCAAGTATACCTTGTCATAAGCGCTTCCAGAAATAGTTGAAGTCGATTATATTATATATTTGGGCGCAAAAATTGTACGACAATAATAAAAAGTTGTAGGGCCATGTTTGGTCTGCCAAAAAATGACAAAAAGGCAAGGAAACCATATTCCTAATGAAGAGCAAACACGACAGCTATACAGACAACCGGCCGGTCAGACTGAGAGAGACAAGTAGTAGTGCAGGCCAAAAGGACCATTATCAAAATGATTACATGTTCAAGCAGTAACAAGCCTCATCAAGTCTCTGTTAAATGCTACCAAAGAGGGTTGCATCTCTTGCTTTGTTTAGCCTCCTGGTGGCAAGGTGACAGACTTTTTCAACAATACACTGTCGTCCTTCCAACTCAATATGATCACTCATGAGCAGAAGTTGGTGGGTCCTGATGAGTCCTTCTTGTCTCAGGCTGGCTATGCTCTAGTCAGATTTCGTCATGAGGCATTGCAAGTATTCAAGAGGCCAATGGATGTATTAGGTGTGTTGTCCTCCCAAAGCAATTCACTAGACAAGAGATTTGTAAGGTTTCAGTGGCTCACCCTGAGGTACTCCGTTTCACTGCTACTGATCCCATATAAAACAGACAGCCATCTGGCCAATAGCATATTCTCTTTAAGATCCAACTATAACGAAATACAGGGGAGGAGAGACATTTATAATAATTCATAGCATACATTATAAATTCTCAAGTAAAGCTCTACAAATTTGTCTCCCTTCATTTGATGATATAAAGGACCACAACCTTGCTTGCTATTGGCTATTCCATTGAATAACCCGTAGGATGAAGAGATAAAATCAGCAAAGTGTTCCAGGACAGAGATGATGGACTAAAACATGCTCAGGCGAAGAGGAACCTGTTATGCCCAAAGCAACACAGAGTATGGCATGTTCTCTAATGCAACCCCGAGACCTGACTGGGAGTTATAAAAAAGTTACAGAAAGGCCTCCAATAAAAAATGTCCTTTGAATACTGAAGCAAATGGGCAATCTGGGTCTGTTTGAATCTTAAAGGTCCAAACCATGAGGTTTTTAATTGAGGCTTTGATCGGGGAAACACACACAGGAGTGCATCAGTAAGGCAAACTTGAAATCTGTAAAAACTTTTCAAGGGCCAACTCTTTGGAATGGGTTTAAAATGCATGTTCAGCTTGCATGTGATTTTCATCTAGGTAATGTTAACATCATGTGGAATGTAAAATATATGCAAAAATGCATAGCAATCTCATACAAGTCAATAACTCATTATGATTGGTCAAACAAAAATGTCCCTCTGTCTATGGTCATGGTGTTAAATGTGCTTCCTGCATAACTGAATATTGTCGGCATTGGACCCAAATCACTTGATTGGATAATAAAGTGTTTGTATGGAATCAAGACATAAGAAAACAGATGCTACACAGATGTCTCTGGGTGACTTTTCGGAGCTGTCAGGTCAGATTTCCCTATCCACCCTAAGGGGTTGTAAATGTGATTTGGCAGCCTCAAATGCAAGGCAACCAGAGGAGTACATTAACTTTAATTTTGACTTTCAATTAATTAATAATATGTATTATGATGTCTGTATATTTTATTTCTATAACTTACTTACAGGTGTGTGCTTGGAATGGGATAATGTAAAGTAGTGTTGTAAACAGACATTGTGTAGATATTGTTATTTATAAGTTTTTTTTTTCTTTACACATGTATTACCGCATAACTAATTTTCAATATATTGCTGTTTTATTCTTTCATTGGTAACGGCACATACATCTCTAAAAGATGTCAGCCTACCACAATGTTTTATGTACCATGTCAATGTATTATTTTTTTTTAGTGGTCAATTTTTTTGAAATTGAAATTGAAGCAGGCTTTTAAAACAACATGGATTTTTGCCGTTATTGATATCACATGCATGTCCCTAAGTAACAGATCTTACATTAACTCATCGAAGAAGAACTTGATGGGAGACATAGGGAAATTGGACTTAGCATGCCATTCACTTTCAATCCATGCCATGAATTAGGGAAATCAAGGGATTTTGTTGGCTTAAGAGGTAATTTTTTTGAGAGGGAGGGTGTTGTGCAGTGTTTAAGGGTATGCCTTTAGTAGATAACTGCAAGATAACTGTAAGACTTAGGTGTCTTGCTTTGAACCTCTGACCTCTGAGCTTGCATTCATACGAATATGGTTTGGCCTTTCCATACACTACTACCCTTGCCCATTATGCAGGACTGTCTGCCATGAGAGGGATAAATATATGCTTTGATGGCTTTAAGGACCTCCTGGGAGTTACTGTCCTGGTAGCTGTGAGCCCCAGAAGGAAGACAGACTGATCCTAACACTCTTTGTCTGCCTATATGCACCATTATGAGGTGATTACAGCCTGAACGTGCTGTCTGATTCGCAGCTGACTACACCGAAGCACTCTCTCTGCACTGTACCATAGCAGTGACTTTTTTTGGTCAGACACAAGGTCAAATCTCCATTGAATAACAGTGTGACTTGCCCTATGCAAGCAATATATCAGACCCTGGAAACAGACTGTTTACCTACTCTGTGCTGTGTAGTATTGGATAGATTTTTTCATTGGCTGATTGACTGAATGATTGATCCACAGTACCAATCCACATCTCAGAGTTACATATTGAATAAAATTGTTTATATTTCTGCAATAATTATTACAGATTCTACACATTCTGGAACTGTACTTGTAATGCGAACATTCAAGATATATTAAACTTAACAAGTAACATCAGTTAGTATTGGAAACTGAGCAGGTGTTCATTTTCAAATTGATGGGCATGTACATGGGCTGTCTTGTCTTAAAACAGCAGCAAACTGACCTTCTGTTGACTGATGTACCGTATGTGCAGAAGAATGAGATGTAAACTTACTTACTATACGCTCACCCCTGTCCTAATTAGCCTACCAAGTGCATAAATACTGGACGTAAAGCCCCAATCATCCATCCATCCAACCATACCATCACCCTAGCTTGTGCCCATATGATGCATGATATGTCACATGCCTCCCAGGCTCCAGCTAACAGGAATGTATTGTAGAGTAAATACGCAACAGATCAATCATTGTGACAATTATGTATACATAGTAATACTATATGATTGTACATCTCTTGCGTTAAAATGTGTATACCAGGTTACAGCGGTAAGACCTGCCAAAGTCCAGTGATCTATTAACTCATGGGATACAATGACTCATAAATTTGATGTATAAGTAACAGAATGGTAGCGATGACCATGAAGAAGTTAAGGGCTATTTGATAGATGTTGAAAGTAAGAATTACATGGCAACAATGTCTGCGGGGTAGTCTGAACCAAGTCTAGAGCCAACAGATCTTGGAAGTAAGAACATGTTAGCAGGGACTATGAGAGGAAACTGTTGCTTAAGGGTTATATTGTGTATTTCTTAGATGTTGAAGTAAGGGCTTCCTGGTATACATATTGAATGTAAGGACAAGACAGTACAATGATTATGAATAACTTTGCGGGTATTATGACAGCCATGGATTCAGATGAAAGATTCAGAAGGATACAGCCAATAATCCTGAGAGGGTTCTCATTGCCTGGTCTGAAACCGGCTTTCCATAATGTTAACTTCTTTATTTCTGGACAATTTTAATAATAATTTATTAACTTATAAACCGCAAAAATCACAAAAAGTTTCAGCTGCGCTGTACAATATAAAAGAGACATTACAGATAAAATATAAATGTAAATGGAATTAAAATACAGTTATATAAATAAATAAGTATATAAAATCGATTTAAAGTTCATAATTTAATTTAAATAAAAAAGTCTTCAATTGTGATTTAAAAGCAACTAAAGAAGGACATTGTCTGAGGCTGTTTGGTAAAGAGTTCCATAATACTGGGGCTGCCATGCTGAAAGCTTTAGAACCATAGGTTTTTGTCCTTGAAGTTGGAATGACTAGGAGGTTACAGCTCTGAGAGCGGAGAGATCTTGATGGAATGTAAGGCGTTACCATGTCTTTGATGTACGCTGGAGCCTGGTGGTGCAAAGCTTTGTAAGTCAAAAGACAGATTTTGTATCTAATACGTGCATCAATTGGAAGCCAGTGAAGAGACTGCAGGACTGGCGTTATATGTTCATACTTTGTTGTTCTTGTAATTATTCTGGCAGCCGTATTTTGAACAATTTGGAGTTTCTGTAGATGGCACTTGGGGACATTCGCAAGAAGAGCATTTCCGTAATCAAGTCGACATGTGACAAGGGAGTGTACCAATTTTTCTGCAGCTTCATTTTGCTTCAGGACAACCGTTTCCTCTTTGGGCAACCATTACTTTTTGTTCAGTTGTTAAACGTAAAGAGTATCTTAATATATTGTAGTCGAATAAATCAATGTTTTTTTAATGACATTTAACAAAACTGGGCTTAGACCTTAGAGGCTGCACTTACCATATCTGTCTATCTATCTAACATTCTAATAAATCACAGAAGTATTCAGACCCATCATCCATATTAATGTTTCGGTAACTGAATAATTCGCAACACTTACAACTGATGTAACAAGTTACTGAATGACAAAGCGCCAGTTGGTTTCTACGTGAAGAACAAGACTTGTTTTGACAGCTTATGAGTGCAAGCACTAGTACTTATTTGGTTGTAACAATCTACTAAACAGTCTAAACCAATTCCTTACAATTCATCAACTTAACACCAAATATGACAAATCCTATCTGATGAAGCTCTCGGCCTATTTTTATTCTATGTTGAGTCATTGTTGACAGTCTAAAAATAAAACGCCCTAACCAATGATTTTCTTCAACAAGATAGCCAGGTCATTCCATCTCAATTCAACAAATTTCCAAAAATCTTCCCACTCGACCCCCTCAAATTTGTCTGAAAAAATTCTAAGACAAACTTATAATACTTCAAAGGATGTGTGCCAAATTTTAGCTCATCATCTTGTATGGTTTTTCTTAGAAAAAATAATAAAGGAGACAAGGTTGAGGCTGTTTTTGCACTAATTTTAGGAGTGTCAAATGAAAACCACTTTTCAAATGTAAAAATCTTGAGATTCAAGAATGTTACCATCTTTACTGTAACCCGAAATCTTATCTAGGGTCATTAAAGTGGATTAAAGCTATTTTTTTGGAATATCCTACATCTGACATTCTGGCCAACCCATTTTGTGCATATTTTTGTTGAAGCATTTTCTAATCATCCGCCCTCTTAAACTATGTTACCTAGAAACTTCAAATCATGGGTTTGTAATGTACAAGAACTGTAAGAGAGTACGGTCATCAGAGCTCAGGACACCTCAATCCCATGGTTCCCAAGAAAAATGACCTCAAATCTGGACGAAAATGCAATTATCTTGATTTTCAAAGCTTATGTTTAGGAGAACGGATGATTAGAAAATGCTTCCAGAATCATCAACTGTCTACTCGAGTGATACCCCCATGTTACCACATACGCCCAACCAGTCTCAGCTACTAGCTCGAATTCGGTTCTCTTTTTTGGTAATGATATAATTATTGAACTTTGATGAAATCAAACTGGTTCTGACAACCAGCTTCTCGAAGCGCCTTTTTGTGCAATATAATGCTCCATTAAGCAGATGCTGCAGGTACTTAAACAACCCGATTTGTGGCTGGGCGTTAGCTGAGCTGCATAAAATGCCCATTCAGATTTTTTATGACCCAGTAATTGTGTCTGTGATGAGTTGTCTTCATATTCAACCCACAGATCCCATTACAGGAACGTGCTTGGGTCCTTAATGAAACTGCGCTGAATGTGTTTGCTTTACGACCCAAACATATTGCAAACTATAAGTTCAAACTGTCCCCTGCTGATGCCTACAACCCTGGCTTTGGCAATATACAAAAAATGTTATATTCCTTTTTACATGGCATAACCAAAGCCTATTCCCAAGATACTGTCAGTAGGGCCAAGGAACTGGGAGAGCAAGAGCCACCAATTTCATAGCACACATTACAACCATTGCAGGCAGGGGATGAATTTGGCGCAACCTGATCAAAGCTCAGTGCAGTGTATTCCCTTCTGGCCACCAGTCTGATGTGATTGGTGCATGAGATATTTCCCCTCACGACATACTAAGTAACTTTATGAAGGTCTCAAATTAAACCAGAAAGTTTGATGATAAAATCTCCCAACCTTGTGGCTACATTACATTGTAAGGCAGCATTAAAACCTTTGTGCTGTAAAGGTCTATTGCTTCAGTTTACAGCCATGATAATGCATGATAATGCATGGAGCCAGTCGGCCAAGCATTATACTCTGGAAGTAGATTTATTATTAATTATCCAAAAGGCCTCAACTTGATGTGATGAAATGCATTCACAGCATCAAAAAATTTTCTTAAATACACTCAATGACCAAAGACAAATTCTACCGCAATTTCCCGTCAAGAGTCAACAAACAAGTACTGACTTGAGCCTGACCTTTGCCAGATTGCACTTGTGTGTTTTTTTGGCCCTATACATTTGCAATTCTACATCACCAGCAAAGAGTTAGGGCTTCCATATTGTATGTTACAAGAATCAGAGTCACACAAACACAATTGCATGACAGAGTCAACTCAAAATAGAATAATATAGGACTTGTTATTACAGTAAACTGCTAACTGGCGATGTCCATTTTGAATTAGTTTGTAGAAACTCTTAAACAGATAGACTAACACTTTATGGGACTGACAAACTGTGCCAGTTGGTATTTGCAAACGGACACACAAGTCAAGTGCCTGGCATTTGGTAAAGAAGTGATCATCATACCCTTAATTCATGGATGCTTTACGCTACTCCTCCCAAACTTGCTTTACGCTACTCCTCCCAAACTACTCAATGCCCACAACTACAAATTTGCAAGCAACTTTGTTTCACACCTTACAACAACCATAAGTGGGTGTGGTTTCTCAAACTTTTCATATTATGCATATTATCAGTGCACTTCTTTGTCATTTATGCACGACTATCAATCTTCTCTAATTGTACTGATTGTTGTTCTGTTTTCCCTGGACTCCAGTGGACGCAGGGAGCCAAGGAGGGGTCACTGTCTTCAAACACTGGCCCTTATATATGCATTCTCACGGGTATTTTGCTAGTACCCTTAATTCATGGATGCTTTACGCTACTCCTCCCAAACTACTCAATGCCCACACCTAAAACTTTGCAAGCAACATCATTTCACGTCTTACAACAACCATAAGCGGTTCTGGTTTATCAAACTCTTCATATATTATACCAGTACACTTATTAATCATTTAGCCTATGCACGCCTATCAGTCTTCTCTAATGTTATACTGGTAGTAGTAGTTGTTCTGTTTTCCCTGGACTCCTACTCTCATTATACCCATTATCACGGGTACTATGCTAGTACCCTTAATTCATGGATGCTTTACGCTACTCCTCCCAAACTACTCAATGCCCACAACTAAAAATTTGCAAGCAACACTATTTCACGTCTTACAACAACCATAAGTGGGTGTGGTTTCTCAAATTGTTCATATTGTACCAGTCCACATAAGTCATTTATGCACGCCTATCAATATTCTCCAAAGTTCCAGTAGTAGTTGTTGGGTTTTCCCTGGACTCCAATGGAGGCAGGGAGGGGCCACTGTCTTGAAAGACTGGCCCTTGGCTGTAGTTAATAGTCACTTACTTGCTTTGAAAGTTCTGTTAAATGTTTTGTGTTCCATCTCACTGTTTTATTATCGTTTTCATAGCTACGTGTTTTTTTCAAAACTTTGTTGTGCAGTTAAACCGTGACATCATCGGGTATCTGTCAATGTGATTGGTCTAATCTTCAATCTGTGACGTATCAGTTCAGAGTTTGACATTACAGTTAATGACAAAGGAATTTAAACTGGCCAGACAATGTTACTATATGTGTACAACCACAACAAACAAGTTGAAACAATGAATATCTAAGCTGAGTGTTGCACCTCACCAAAAGAGTCTCATTGTTTTCCTAACAAAATGTGTTGCTGTTTTTCACAAGACACCAGTCATCACAATTTCAAACAACTTTTGTTGTCAGTGATTGCAACTCTCCTTTGAGGCTAAGTAGTCTGTTTGGTTCAGTTACAGTTCATTAAAGCATTGTGCAGCCAGGGCAAGCTGAACAAGTGAAACGTACATCATCCATGTGTCAATGCACTTCGTCAGTTTCCTGAAATCTGTGCTTGTAATAAACGAAATTATTCAACTTAATCTCTGACATCACAGTTTTGGAATGAAGCAAATTGCAAACTTGAAAAACGCGTAGCTATGAAAATGATAATAATAGTTTATCTCAAGGTCTCGCTCCTGCATGCTATGTTTCTCAAGTCATCACATACCTAAACCTCACTCTCTCACTGCCATTCTTACTCTCACCATCCGCATTCTCACGGGTACTATGCTAGTTACATTAAAATTTTTAATCAAATGACAGAAAAAAAACTGTGACCAACTGTTACTGGTGACACAAAGAGATTTTTTCTGATAAAGGGGATTGTAGAAGTTTTTCCCTTATAAAAAAATGTTCTAGTGCAGAGGTAAAAATGGAAATTGAGAAGCATTGTGTGTACATTGCTTAGAGCCCTTCAATTTCAATGTCGTTTTGAAATATTAGAAGCAGTTAGAGACAGATCGGCACATGTCTTGTTTACATGTACACTGTAAAATCGGACTCGCTGATTCAGCTCAATTGATTGAGTGAGATGGTTGCACAAGTTGATTGAGCTAACATAGATTAATGTTTTAAGCTGAGATAACTCAAAATACTGAGCTGAGATAGCTCAAAATACTAAGCTATGTTGACTAAGGTATTCAAGCTGAGAAAACTCAAAACAATGAGCTGTGTTGACTTACAGCTCAAAATATTGAGTTTTGTTGACTTATTGATCCAAGCTGACACAACTCAAAATGTTGAGCTGTGTTGACTTATTTTTAGTTGTTTTTCATTAATATTTGTGTGACATGTCTTATAGAGTTATT
Organism: Platynereis dumerilii; assembly: GCA_026936325.1. Lineage (NCBI taxonomy): Eukaryota > Metazoa > Annelida > Polychaeta > Phyllodocida > Nereididae > Platynereis > Platynereis dumerilii. Next base: position 142,171 of record JAPTHN010000292.1, read on the forward strand.
TATGAATATGGGCTGTAATCCCAAAATATTGTTTGATCTCTCAAGGGGATCCACCTGATCCAGTATGCTTCATTTCAGCACATCATGGACAGGCCCAAGATGAATTCAACAAAGACCATTGCATCACAAGGAGATTTAAAAATTAATTTCTTGTGAATAAATCCCAATGGCCTGTGGCTCATCTCAGTTGGTATACAGTGCTAGAAGCCTATATTTGAACACACTCTGACTTGGAAATGTTGGTTGACGTATGACAGCGTGCATCTAATTACTCCAACAAATTAATTAAAGAGAGATAAAAATAAAAAAGTAACCAGCTAAAGTGGTGTGTTACTCATTTTTTCTCTGGGATAGCATAATATAAATGTTATTTTTTCTTGTAAGTAAATAATTATTTAAAACTAAATGCAGTCTTATGAGAAGTGCTTGTTATAGATGGCGCTATATGTGGCATGACTGAGATGTCAAGCTGTCTGCAACAACTGAAGCTTTCACGTTTTCACAGCTTAATGTTATGATTCGTTTGGACAACTTACAGCATTGAGCTATCATACCTTGACAACTTATAGGATTGAGCTATCATAGCTTGAAAATTATTAACATTCTCAGTCAGCTCAAATTATTGCATCAACCCAAATTTTACAGTGTAGCATTGAATCACCAAGTTCAATGAACATTACAGTACATTATTGTCTTAGACTGAGTAGGTAATTCCTTTTTTGGTCTTCTCTGGCAATTGAAAATCTGCATCTTGCCTTGCAATAACGCAATCCTGCTTTCATTGTCAAGAATATTTGCCATTCATAGCATGCCTGGTAATTAGTTTGTCTGGTGCAAAGGTAAAATGGAACTTGAGAAGCATTGTGTGTTACATTGCTTGCAGCCCTTCAGTCTCAATGTTGTTTTGAAATATCGGAATCAGTTGGATATAGATCTACACATGTCTTGTGTGCCATTCACGACTTGCTTGGTACATGTAATTAGTTTCTCTCATGATAATCATGGTTTGATATCTCTCAGCAATTGGTTTCTCCCGAAAACAGATTGTTCTCCATGACAACAACAATTACTGATATTAAACAGCCAAAGGAAAACTTGAGGCTCCTCCAGTCTCATAGCGCTATTTAATTATATTTATAAATGAATTATGCACCAGGTCTACAGAATCTAGCTAGCTCAAAGGCGTATGCAAATTCAGCGGCTATGAGGGCAGCTGTAGCGGAAGTCTCAAAGGAATGACACAAGCTTGATGTTGGCAATATCAATGCTATAAATAGCCATAACCATGAGTCGCCTTGAAAAAAAATCAACTTAACAGGAAAATACTGATGTTTGTACATGTACAGTGATGTACTTACTCTCAAGTGCAACAGTAGTTCTGCCGATTAAACTCTGGAAAAAAGTAGCCTTTAATTAAACCCAATGGTCTCATCTTATGAGGAAATTCATTCTAGTCATTGAACAGTCACTGCAAGTCTCCCAAGAGGACTTGGCAGTGACATCCTCCCTGTCTTCCAGAGTCATCATGCAAGTCCAGGATTGAGCCTGTCCTTTGCTTGGCTGCACTTGTGTGATGTCCTGGTCCTTGGAGGTTCATTCTCTCTTCTCGTCACAAGAAAGTGTTGTGCATGACGTCCATATGTCTCAGACAAGTTGGAATCAAGGCTTGTATTGTAGGGTTGTGGCTTCCATATCAACAGACTTAATTCACACAAACACACTCACATATCAGAGTAGGTCATCTCAGAGCATTTTTTAAGGATTTTGAACTGAACTGGGAGACCAACAGATCTACGTAACAACATTATTCATAGCGCTGGGATGTGTGACATTTATAGATCAACTGAGGACGCATAGATAATATTATATTTATTTAAAAAAGTGCGGCTCCCTACAAAAAAGATAGCGGTTGAGCTGCCCCAGCTGATCCAGGGTATTATAATTATACCAGCACAACACAAGTCAAGTAAGTGTGTACCTTGCAGACAATGAATTTGAATCTTAGAGCTGATTGCTAATTTAGGACTTGGCTGATTTCTTCACAAATTTTAAATGCACGACAATTGTTATTCATCAGAAAGATGACATAATCTGAAACACAATTATTGGAAAGACAATGGGTGACCGTTTGGTCTCCCAGTTACTGTGTTTGTTTGTTTGTTTGTTTGTGTTTTACGCCTCTGCAGCACCTTAGTGGGCTATATCGAGGCAGGCGATCGCCGTATGATGATGATGAGATGAGAAGACTGTGAGTCTGGTACATACCCTATTAATTCAGGGATGCCCAGGGTCTTTCAGTTGCCCCAGCATAGAACACTGGATACAACCCGCCTCCATTTAATGTCCCATGGGCTCGGACTAAATTGAGTTCCGGGGTGGGATTCGAACCCACGCCCTCAGAGCCAGTGGTTGTGCAAACAAGCACTCTTAACCATTAGGCCACGGAGGAACTCCCCAGTTACTTTGTTAAACAAGAAAAGTACCCTTAAAAAAGGGTACTGTATCGATCTTACCATCAACCTGAGGGTGTGTGGCAAGTAATAAAAGATTTTAATATCTTAAAGTAGGCATTTCTATGAAATAATTACCCTTAGAAAAATTCAAAGCCCCTCCCCTTGTTTACTGCAATTTCAATGAGTATGAGTTTCTGCGATAGGATAGTAAAACGTAGCAAATGTAGATTGGTTAAGGGACTGAATGACATGGCAAAAAACTAATTTGAATAGCATAAAAACGTATTTAACTTACTACTGACGTGTCTGGTAATATCAGTGACTGCCTGCATTTACCTGTTAATCTGATTTAAGTTGTCAAACTGAGCTGCTCATTGAAGCAGAAGATTGACATTCCATTGCTTTTACGTCCAACTAACTGATTTGGAGGATGTTTTATTGCCCAGGGTCCAATCAGGTAAGCTGAAAATGCTACTTATATAGTGAGAAAACTAGCCAGAGAAACTCATACTAATAGAATCTGCAGTAATGAAAATATTATAAAACCAAGGATGTGTAAAAAAAAGCTTCTGTTATGAAAAACCATCAGTTTGGATATTAGCATGTTAATTGCTACATGCACAGTGTACATGTTTTTCCTGTACTATTCAGTGTGTGATTTCAGGGCAGAAAAATACCCCCCCCCCCTTCAAAAAAAAAAAAGAAGAATCTGCCACTGGTTTGCTGTGGTCACTGGAACTTTGCGTCATTTCAGCGTAATGCGCCGAAAGGCTTTTTGCGACGTTAATATTGCAAATAGAGCAAAATGCACAAGTGCATTGAATTCGGAGGGGTTTACTTGATATATCCAGGTTTTTAAATTTTGAAAATCGGGTGTTTATTAAGGTTTTTAGACCAAGTTTTGTATTGGAAATGATGTACACACTCTTTGATGACGTTTTACACGCTAAAAGTATCGCCAGAATGATTTCCTAACCTTGATGAATCGATTTACTGTTAAGTATACTTACATATAAGTTTTTTTACAGGTTAAGACATCGATACAAAAATTCACTGGGTCATCTCAGTGTGGACAAGATCTTGTGTGGTGTCCTATGCCACAGCAAGCTCATACAGACTTTTTATATACTCAATATGGTATTTGTATATATATGCTCTAATTTTGATCAATATGCTATCAATGTTGCTTGTGTTCTTATCATCCTTATTGTGTATATTATCTGCTCATATCATTAATTCTGTCATGATTTCACCTGATTTCAACAATAATGCTACCAAACACTAAACTGTGAAAACCAGGAAAAAACAGTCCAATTTGATTATAACTATTACAAACTTTAAAACATTGTGATCACAACAAGTGATAACGATGAAACAGTGAAATACTTCACAACTGATTATCACTCCTATTCATATTTTTGTATTTACATGGCATTATCAAATCAGCTGACAGTCATCTCAGAAGGTAATTATGCTCATTCCTATCACATCTACTCATTGTTGTCATTCCAGTCACCTCACTCACCAAACCTCTTCATGTTATTATTCCCAAACACATCCCTTCATCAATACAATCAAATTGCAAATTATACAAATATGTTACTTATTTACATCCATTTACCAATATGGCATCACTTGAAGAAACCATACAAGATGAACAGTTTGATCATGCATCACCCCTAATCACGCAATCCTATTACTATGACAATTCATTCCTTTCCCAAGATCATTCACATGATATAAAAATTCTTAATACTAATGCTAGAAGTCTCTTAAAAAATCACTCACACTTTGAAACACTTCTGACCCGACTCTCTTCTCAAAATTTTAACTTCGAAATCCTAACTTTCACAGAAACCTGGTTAGATAGCCTCCTTGAACCATGTTTAAGTTTGAAAATTATGTCCCTGCTATGAAACACAAACTCCCAACTAAAGAAGGTGGTGGTTTGGCAATATTTGTAAAAAGTGATATTAAATTCAGAATTAGAAATGACATATCCTTCCCTATAGATAAACAAAACCAATTTGATGGAATCTTTATTGAAATAGATCCAGACAATAGTTTAACTCGCCCTCTCGTCTTAGGAAATGTATATCGTTCACCCAGTTTTAACAGTATCACAGATTTTAGTCACAATATGTCAGCCATAGTAGAAAAACTAAATAGGGAAAACAAAGACATAGTAATAACAGGAGACCTTAATATTGATTTAATAAAGAGCACCGCCCACAAAGAAACATCAGATTTTCTGGACATTATGATTTCAAATGACCTGTTCCCAAAAATTACAGTCCCAACCAGAGTCACACACACTTCTGCAACTTTAATAGACCATATTTACACAAATAGTACAGACCCATCAACAATAGCTGGTACCCTGAAAACGGATATTACTGATCACTTTTCTAATTTTATTTTACTAAAATGTTCACGTTCAAAAGTAAGACCAAAATATATCACTTATAGAAATTACAGTAAAGTAGCAATAGAAAAGTTAAATAATGCCCTCAATGAAACTAACTGGACAGACATACTTAATGAGACTAACGTTGACAAAGCATATGACAAATTCTTGGAAAGATACAATTCGCTACAAAATGAACACCTACCTCTAATCAAAACTAAGTTCAACAAATACAAACATAAACTCAACTCATGGATAACTAAAGGAATATTAATATCACTTAAAACAAAAGATAGATTGTTCAAGAAAGTAGTTAATCTACAAAAGAGCAGGAGCACTCAGTATCAATTCCATAAAGATAAATACGATAAATATAAACAAGCATATAGTAAGGTCTTAAGAGTAGCTAAACAACAATACTGGATGGAACAGTTTGAGTCAAACAGAAATAACATGAAAAATACCTGGAAAAACATAAATTTACTTCTTAATAGAAACAATGACAAGTCAAATTTTCCCGAATTCTTTTTAGATGAAAATAATACCCAAATTGTGCATCCAGAACAAATAGCTAACAAATTTAACAATTTTTACGTTAACCTTGGACCAAACTTAGCAAAAAGCATCCCCCCTAGTCAAAACACTTAGAACCTACGGATAGCCAAATTTCCCCTCACAGCTTCTACTTTACTCCAGTAACTCCTATAGAAATACTAAAGATTGTCCAGAACTTAAAACCAAAAACCAGTTTTGGATTTGACAAAATAAGCCCCAAACTATTAAAGCAAACAGTCTTTCCAATAGCTGACCCTCTTTGCCACATTATGAACCTCTCACTTTGTACAGGTATTGTTCCTCTTCAGTGCAAAATAGCAAAAGTATTACCCTTCTTTAAATCTGACAACCCTCACATATTTAAAAACTACAGGCCAATTTCTCTCTTACCAGCATTCTCTAAAATTCTTGAACGGCTAGTGCACAACAGACTCTATAAATATCTTAAACTTAACAAACTTATAACACCAGCTCAATATGGCTTCCAGGAAAATCTCTCAACAGAAATGGCAATATTAGAATTACAGGATAGAATAGCTAATCAACTTATCGACAATAAATTGAGCCTTGGGGTATTTCTTGACCTTTCTAAAGCATTTGACACCCTCGACCATAGTATTTTGCTAAATAAATTGGATAAATTAGGAATTAGAGGTCTCCCAAAATTATGGTTTAAAAATTATCTTACAGATCGACAGCAATATGTCCAATATACAGACAACTGCTCTTCCAAACTGCCTATATCATGCGGAGTACCCCAGGGCTCAATATTAGGACCATTATTATTTCTTCTATACATAAATGACATTCCCCATCCCACCAGTTCTAATATTCTACTTTTTGCAGATGACACTAACCTAATTTTCCATAGTAATGATTTGCAAACATTAATCAACACAACCAATGAAACTCTCCGAACTATCTCAATCTGGTTTCAAACAAATAAACTCTCACTTAACATCAACAAGACTAAATTCATCCTATTCCACAAACCAAGAAAGAAGACTAATGATAGAAACATAGAAATTAAAATTGATAACAACAGCATAGAACAAGTTAACGAAATAAAATTCCTAGGTGCCCACATAGACAGTACATTATCATGGAAAACTCATTTAACAAAAAAGGCAAATCAGATTCTCAAGGTAAATGCAATTCTATCACGCCTGAAAAATACACTGCCGAAGCATACATTAAAGACAATCTACAATAGTCTAATATTTCCACACTTGTCATATGCGATAACCGCATGGGGTAATATAAACAATAGAGAAATGAAAAGGTTAGAATTACTTCATAAACGTGCTATTCGAAACATCAGCAAAGCCAAATACAATAGCCATACTAATAAACTTTATAAAGAGTTAGACCTCCTAAAAATTAGAGACATTTTCTACCATTCATGTATTAAGTTTTACCAGAAAGTAAAAATGAATAAGACCCCGTTGTACTTTAAACAACTCCTCCCGCAAAATAGCCATTTACATACCCACTCAACTAGAAATAGCCATAATCTACATATTTACAATAGGTCAACGGAATTGAAATACCAATTAATTAATGTGAAAATCCCGCTCTGTTGGAATGAACTACCAGAATATCTAAAGCATAGCACTGATTCTAGGACAGTAGACCACAGAATTAAATCACACCTAATCTCTAAGTATTCTCCTGACTGTTATATCAATAATTGTTACATTTGCCAAAAGTCATAGAAAAAGTGATTACCCCCCCCCCTAGGGTCCCCCCCCCCCCACTCATCATCATTTCATTAGCCCTCCCACCTCTCCCACTCCCCTCCCTATCTTTCCACCTCCCCAACCCCCCCCCTCAAACTCATGCCCATAGCCCATGAATCCATCAGTATAGGTTCACTGATCACCATACATATATACATCCACTCATTATTGTGGGAGTACACTTACAGACAAAAGTCTTTGTGCTATCCCAATGGCTAAATTAGCATTTTATATTAAATCAATGTTATAGATATATTTGAACACTGCCAAATTGTAATTGTACAGCTTATGCCATGAACTCAATAAAATACAAATACAAATTCAAATACAAGAATGAAAGCTCAAAATAGACCGGAATAATTTGATATGTCATATGTCACTCAACTTGTGTAGAATTCAAGCACAAGGTTATTGTGGTCTTTTTAAGAGCCAATTTAACCTTCCATGGATTGCATAAAATGCACAATTAAATTCCATAAAGCATAAAGGGAAAGAAATTTGTTGCAAACCAGACAAATCTGAAGCGTATCTTCAAATCATGGGGTTTAAAATGAATGTGTTACAGACTTGCATGCAGGATAATATTATTCTGCTGCCTTACAAAATCCAATAGATCCGGCTGAAAAGATAGAATCAAGAGTGTGAGTCCCCTTGGCCTAATGGTTAAAGGCGCTTGTTTGTGCTACCACTGGCTGTGAGGTCGTGGGTTCGAATCCCACTCCTGGAACTCAATTTGGTCCGAGCCCATGGGACATTAAATGGAGGCGGGTTGTATCCAGTGTTCTGTGCTGGGGCAACTGAAAGACCCTGTATGTACCAGACTCACAGTCTTCTCATCACTCATCATCATACGGCGGTCACCAACACTGGAGAATGCTAAGGCATGGGAACCTTGGGCAATGTTCCCCTTGTCTCTGCCCATGGGCGCCGTACTATGGCTGCCCTGATCTGTATCATTGTGGAAGGCTCACCACGAATTTCGTGCCTGCATTGCAGTGCATGACTGATAGTATATACAATACAATACAATACAATACAAAGCTGGTATTTCAAATATCTAACTCTTTATTTACATATTTGTCATTCTTGTGCTTTCGAACGTTTAACACTCTCCCGAAATGAGGGTAGAGCACAAGTCTTTTTCTAGAAACATGAATTGAGTGTGGAGTGCTGGCTGGTTCATAATGAACTTATATAATGCTCACAACATCACCTCATTATCACTGTCATCCTCCCTTATTGCCAACATGGGCACACCTTACCATTACATCCCCTAACCTGACAATTAGAACAATGTGGTGTCAAGGACCTTGGCTGATGTTAATCTCTTTATTGTGTCATAAACTGCAAAAGGAATGTAGGACAATAAAGTTCTTTGTCATTGTTCAGAACTCTGATGAACCAGACAACTAGGATGAATGTGCCAACGAGGATGAATGTGCCAGGTCATTGCACTAGTTTGATATGCCTCTTGTTCAGCAATTTTCTATTCTCGTTTTCTGGTTATCATGTTTATTTGGATGGTGTATGTGCATTTGTATAATTCATGTCATGAGCTTTCACAGGATATTTTCAACATCTTTTACATGCACCTTATGCAAATGGCAGGGAGACATTTGAAGTATCCAATTATATGCCATAATCACAATTTGGGAATCAGGGAAGGATGCAGGGGGAATGCATCTCTCCCCACCAGACGAAAATTTTTGCCGTTTATGTGTTAATGATATCAGCGCTGATTGGCATTATGTCGACAGCTTTGCATTTGGTGACGTAATAATCCGATAGACCCCATCTCCACTTAAATTTTCTGCATCTCCCCATTTGCAATTTCGTTATGGTAACTTTAAGAGACAATTAAGAAATAAATACAATTTTCTTGTTGAGGTTCTGCTCTTTCGGAAGTGTTATAGCCAAGGAACATGTATCTGCAAAATTGCTTCATCACATTACAGAAAGTGTGAAAGATCACCTCTATTGTCTGCTGTGACACCAACCAGACTCGAATCTCATCACAGAATTTTTACACCCCCATCGCTGCTGGACAATTATACACACTGCCTTGCTGATAGTTCATTATGAATATAGTTATTTGGTTAAGAGCAGGAGTTATTAGGCTTTTCAATTTGAGAGGAAAATACAAATGTTTTCAACATCTATTGTCACTTTGATTGGAAATTAATAGAAAGTTTTGGGTTTCAAAATTGTCTCTGAGTAATATATTGCCAAATAGAATTTTCATATCTATCATATACTCTGCATAACATGTTATTAAATAAGGCATATCACCTTAATTGGGAACATAATGTGGAGCCCCTGGATCTAGTCTACAAATGTTCATGGAGACACGGGTCAATGCAATCATAGCATACCAATTATCATTTGTTGCATTTGTAAAAAAAAATTTCCAGTTACACTCAGAGTTGTCATGGGGAAAGATGATACATTCATTGAACAATTTGTTGCCTCAGACAGCAGACATACTTTGATGTGATACGACAAGAGCTTTTCTCACAGAGTCATCATACAAGTCCCTGCTTGAGCCAGTCCTTTGCTTCACTGCACTTGTGTGTGGAGTCCTGGTCCTTCGAGACCCATTCTCACTCCTCATTACCTGGAAGTGTTTTGCTTTTCACATGTCTCAGACTCTTTGGAAGCAAGGCTCGTATTGAGGTCACACAAACAACATATGTGAGCCTTGCAGAGTAGGTCAGCAATGTAAAGCAGGTTAGAATTCTATGTTATCCTCTTGCTCTACTGGCAACATCCACCCCCATTGCAGCATAAGCTTACAGACTCTGCAAACAAACTCAACAAAATGCTGAAGTAGTATGACTATTCCAGTCCTTTTTCAGCTTTTCCTGCGGGATAAAATTGCATCATTATTTTTTTTAAGTGATTTTAATCAAAGAATAATTCAAAATGAAACAAGACAACAGTATAACATTCTAACATTGATTCAACAGGTTTGAGTGATCTTGAACTGGTATTTATCGTACTGGAGAAGGGATAAACTTTCAATTGACCCTTAACAGAACAATAGTGACTACTTACAGTGTGAACTAAGAGGCAGCATGATTTCAGCAAGTTTGACAAGTATTTTATTAGAGGATGACTTGGTTGAAATTTTGAATGTTGTATGATATTCCACATTTAGACTATGAAAAATAATCTTGTTAAAGCTGAATATTGCTGATATATCGATATTCCGCCTTTCAATTTCTTTCTGAAAGTTGTCTTCAAATATGTGTCAAACTCATGCATGAATTACAGATTGACAATTTCATTTCCAAGACTGGCGACAACAGTCTAAAATGGAGTTATAAATTTTTCAATACTTTGCATGTGGACGAATTTGTATTACCTGCAAAAACAAACATATACATGAATTTGGATTTTGTGTAAGTGTCAGGTGTAGTATTGTCTTTCATGAATTTCTACAGGTGTAATTATGAACATTCTAACCCTGAACTTGCTGAAAACTAAATTTACCCAATTCTGACCCCAATTCTTTTACTTGTAACACCTCTACGAATGTCAATAATGGCCGGTCCACGAATGAGTAATAAAGCTCATTCACGAGTGTTAATTACACGTACACTGGTACCCATAATGAATGTTAATGGCAGGTCCACAAATGAGTTATAAAGCATATTCTTTAGTGTTAGTTATTACATGTACACAAGTAGCTATACTCTTTTTCTCATGCATGCTTGTTTTTACACCTTAACAAATTTGTGTGTATGCCAAATAGTTAAAAATATATACATGAAATGTGACTTGTTGTCCAAAATGCTAGATAATGGTGTTTAATTTTATTGCTTCCCGTTTTAATTAAATGATGGATATTTACCCATTCTCTGTGAAGAATATATCCGAGATACGACTTGAGTATTGAGTCATCATTATGATAGTATTCTGGAACAGTTTGTTTGTGCTATACTCTTTACTGTCAAACATGACGATGAAGGTCCATACATAACTACAACACCAGAGGTGCTACGCATGGAAATATACATAGAATTAACTGCCATAAGAACTCTCTTAAAAGTACTGGTGCTATTGTATGGAATGATTTGCCACAAGATGTGAAAAACCATACAAACTTTTATACATTTAAAAAGACACTGATTTCACACTTGAGGTTTTAATATTGCATGACTTTCGTTTTTAAGGTAGAATCGTATACCTGCTGCTTTTATATCATGATTTTAAATACTCTTAAATGTTTTTATAATTTCATCCCTATTTATATTTATACTGTACCATTATTTATTTGTTACCATGTATTCATTGTTAGTGTGGCTCCAAGCCTAAACAGCTCATGCAGAATTTGGATTCCGAAATAAACTTGTAACTTGTAAACTTGTAAACTTGTCCCATCTGGTAATAGGGACGTAAATTAGATTACAGACAAGGACAAAAGCAACAACAGTGTGCCAGGCAAAAGCTTCCTCTATATAGACTATCAAATAATCTAGGCCCTTCTAACTTCTAACCTACTATGTAGAAGAAGATTTCTTTCCTGCCAAAGGAGATTTTTTTAAAATAATAGTTTTGATATATATTTTCAATAAATATATTATTCCAAAAATTTGAAAAAAGGCAACTGATTACTTGTAAATCCATCATTAAGTATATTTATCTCTGTCAGAAGAGGCCGACTTTAAAACTCAAAACCTTTTGTCACATTATTTTCAAAAGGAATTCAATTCTATATTTGAAGAAGCTAATATTTAAGAGAAATTTAAATATTTGAAAGCTTTCCCATTTTATTCCAACTGTAAGCATGATAGATACTGGTGATGTTCTCAAATGTTCTCAAATGTTATCATGCCCCAGTATTTGCCATTTTCTTAAATTACAGACCTCAAGTTTATAACAACCTTAAATTAAACACATTTCTGATGAATGTGTCAATCAGAGGGATACGGTCATGACAGGCATCTTATATTTATATCAGGTGTCCAATTCAAGAGCACAGTGTGAAATTAGAGACCTGTCACGAAATACTTTAAATAATGAAATTGTTTACTTACTTTAAATACCAACCATATTTCTCATCAAGTCAATTTAAGTGAATGAAGTATAATTACTGCCTGGTCCCGCTAGGTTTAGTTATAATATATGATACAATAAACAAGTTTTTTTATCGGCCAAGATGACTTAAATTCATGAAGTATGAGGGAGCATATAGTGATGAAAGATTTAGTCCTACCTCACCCATTCATTGTGAAACCGAAATATTTCATATATGACGCTCTGAACATTTCCATATATAAAGGATAAAGATTCAATTCGGAAGAATACCTTGGCTAAAAGCAAGGGGGCTGACAGTTCTTCAAACAAGGCACGTCTGCATGAGCACATAACACCAAATCCCCACAAATTTCCATTTCCGCCCATTCCATGGGTAATTCAAGCTGCATATGTGCCGAACAACCCTTTTATGCATATTTTATACACAATTTTAAAAGGCCCCAGGATAAAATATGCCAGGCTGCGGCCGTCCATTTTAAACCACAAAATATTTTGTTTCTAGCAATGAGGCATGATTTGCTTGGTACAGCACATCAACATCTTGTATTATAAACAGCAATAACTAAATAAGTGAAATTTTTACAAAATGTTGTTTCTCATGTGATTGGTCAAGGATCCTTCAGAATAACTTGTATTTGTGGGTACAGTGGATTCAGTTTCTTTTTATTAACTCATGGGGTAGGCAACATCTTAAAATACCGCCAAAATTCGCCCAACCCGTCAGGTCTTATTCAACTTTCTCACAAGGTGCAAATGTGTCTGTCTCAAGGATAACAGAGGAGGCACTGTTAGCAGCTTGGGTCTCATTGTAATACAAAAGTGTGATTTCAATTTCAATTTTAACCATTTTCCATTTCACCAGTTGATGTTAGCACCGGATCTCAGTCAAAATAGCTATAGAGTCTAGACCTATGCTAATTTTGTTGCTTTTTTTTTGTCCCAACTAGTTTGAACTACTATGAATTGATTTGACATGAAATTCAAAACTAGCCTAAACACCACTTTTATCTGGAAAACCAAATAAAGAGATTCCACCGGATTCAGATGGAAGTTTTGCTAAATTATTTCGGACAAAGTCTCTGCACTCACATTTTATTTGCTGTGCAATTTAACAGGATTCCTTACGAAGACTTATTATTAACAAAATATTTGTATCCTCAACTTCTGAGGTGTAACAGGATACCCATGGCCAGTGAAATGTTATTAAACACAAAGCGGAATTCAGTTGCATGCCAGAAAGATTAGGTTTCCTTTATTTCAAAAGAAGAAACCAGAGAATAAATCATGCATTGATATTAATTAGACAACCATGAATATAAATTATATTTTATATAGAACAAATAATCAATAGGAGAGACACAAATAAGTTGACCAAATGCGAGTCCTTCATGGTTTTTTTAAAATCTAACATGAACGTTTGCTTAGTATAATGGTACATGGCCACACCCTATCTAAAAACCAATTTTACAGCGGTGGACATCAGGAAAAATACTCTTCAGTCTTATCAGACAGTTCTCGGTTGCAACAAAAATTCTGGCTTTGAAATTGTTATTACATCAGCAACGTTATTTGACAGAAAGCTGTGGATGTAAACACTCTTTGAAAAAGAACTGCCTGATATCGATTACACGCGCCTGTCTTGAAATCCATTTTCATTTAAGGTAAAATATTTTCGCTCAGCAGATATCATCGACCATATGGCTCGGATTACTTTAACGGATTACTCTTAAACATGGTTTCATATCTGCAAAAGCTGAAGCATAGCAATTTGAAGGGTAGATCAGTTGATGTAAGCACCAGATCTCGGTCAAAATAAGTGTTTTGCTTTTTCACATGTCTCGGATTCTTTGGAATCAAGGCTCGTATTGGGGTCACACAAACAACACTTGTGAGTCATGTGTTGGATGAACGCTTAATTCGGGTTGCCCTAAATAAAAGACGTTACCTCTTATAACTTATCTTCTTAGTGGGCAAGTGGAAAAAAAATTTGTTATGTCTAGTTGATTAAGATTTTGTATTTAACTCATGTTCAGCATTGACACAGTATCAGTAAAATGACTTAACCACTTTAGGATAACCTGTCTTAAGCGTTAGAACAGAACTTGGCGGAAGCCAAAATATTTTTGATGATAGAAAGATAAATTCTGAGCAACCTGAAGTATGTATTTTCTTAATAACGTCTCACTAGTATTATTAAAAAAAACAGCTAAATAAAGCTGATAATTCTCAACACCAAGTAGTTTTGACTCTTTTTTTAGATTCTAGGGGGAGGGGATGATTACAGTACAACCCAAAAGTACAGCTACCCCAGCACGAATGAAGAATCAGCCGCTACTTTAGATAGGTAATGCACGACAATCTCACCTACACAGGTGTCTGTAAGTGCAAAATTCATTTTAGACAGTTGTAGACTAACCAACGATGAGTGAGCGAAAGCTCTGAAAGCAGTTTGCAACATCGCCAGCATGAGATAATGACCAGCACAATATGTCGCAGTAGGCTGACGTGATGCACTGCTGTCATAGTGCCTCTGTTGCAGAAGAATCATGCCAAAGCTGTTTAGAATTTCCCCCAATCATCAAATAGTTCCACATGACCAATTATAAATTCTATGCAAGCTTTGGCATGATTCTTCTGCAACAGAGGCACTATGGCCGCACTGCATCATCTCAGCCTACCGAGACATATTGTACTGGTCATTTCCTCTTATTGGTAGAGTTGCAAACTGCTTTCAGAGCTTTTTGCTATATAATCGTCGGTTAGTCTGGGACTTTCTAAAATGGTTCTTGCACTCATGTACTCAAGTGTAGGTGAGATTGCAGTGGCACTGCAGATCGGCATCACCCAGTGGTAAGTTTGTGTTTTGTGTACATGCACACAATGTAACAAATTATTGAAATTTTCACCCTAGATCATAAAATAGGGTCTGTGTACCAACAACAGACTAGTGTCAGTAAAAAATCAAGTCTCTGGTGTCTTGTGATTTTTTTTTTCAACCGCACATCTTTAAAATAAAGAAATTACCAAAAAATTATAGGAGATGTAATTGAGGGCATAACAAGCTTAATGAAACGGGGGAAAACAATTGAAATAGGGTTTGATTGCAATAAATTTCAGTTATGATAGTGTTTGTTTTGAATGAAGGGGTCAAATACTTATTTCCGAAGACTATTTGGATTCTTATGCAAATATGTTACATAATCTTTCTGTCACTTAATTTTTGTGAAGTAACTGTCTTCTAATGTTGAACCAGATCGACCTGAGAAATTTCAGATATTTTTAGTAAGCGCGAATGCCCAAACCAGAAAATGTGGTAGTGGGTCAAATACCTATTTTCCTCACTGTAGGTAAAAAGAGGACTTTTGACCACAATCAAAAATACCAAGCCCCCTTTAGAATGGCTCTCTGTTTTTTTATTGTAAGCAACAATCTTTCTAAAGTCCCTGAACCAATCAGATTAACCAAAACTGCTATGCCTTAAGGTTGCCAGAAATTGTGTGGTAATTAGAAAAATATTCTCCATGTAAACAAACAACCCGATCTGCAGTTCGAAGGGCATCCAGTCAAAAAAGGAACTTGGGGTGAGTTTTCAAAAATAAAAACAGTTACAGTTATACAAAAAACATAGTACAGTTTTAACCAAGGACTCAGAGGCAGACATAGCTCATTGGCCATGACACAATGAAAAATATATAAATCATGTAATATAAGTAGGCAGGGCGAAGCACAACCTGCTCTGAAAAACCAACAACTAACAGCTGGTCACTTTCTGAACAATATAATGCTGACACCATCACCTCATTATTACTGTCTTCCTCTCTTATTGCAAACATGGGGACACCCTTTACCATCACAACCCCTAACATGACAATTAGAACAATGTGGTGTCATGGGCCTTGGCTGATGTTAATCTCTTTATTGTGTCATAAAATGCCGCGGGAATGTGGGACAATATAATAATGCTCCTTGTCAACATTCAGAACCCTGATCTCTGATCCTATGAACTAGACAACTAGGATGAACGTGCCACTTCATTGCCTCTTTTCAGTCTTTTTGTATTCTTGTTTCCTGGTTATCATGCATACTTATTTGGACACTGCATGTGCATTTATAAAATTCATGTCAAACATGCAGTTTCACAGGGTATTGCTAAAATGTTTCAAGATTATTCACCTTAATGCAAATGGCAAGGAGACATTGGAAGTATCCATTTATATGTCATAATCACACTATACTAAGAATCAGGGATGTAGGGGGATTGGGGGATACAAATTTTTTAAATTTGTACACGCTAAATATATCAGCGCCATGTGGCCTTATGCCGATGGCTATGCATTCTACCACACAATAACCCGATAGACCTCCCCCAACTGGAAATTTCTGGATCACCCCCTGTTGGGAATTTCTTTATAGTCACTTTAAGATTCTATTATAAACACAATTTTCCTGTCAAGGTTTGCTATTTCGGAAGTGTTATTGCCAAGGAACATGTTGCTGCAAAATTGCTCCATCACATTACAGAAAGTGTGAAAGATCACCTCAGTTGTCCGTTGTGACAGCAACCAGACTCCAATCTCACCGCAGACTATACATGTACATGGCCCCATCAGAACTTGACTATTATAGCCCATTGTGACCAGCAGCTTTAGGAGAAACATAATTATAATAAAGATTAGGATCTATGACAAAATATTCCATCTTAGGAGATATGGTCATATGGGTTTTTCTTGCTCTTGTGAAAAATATTTTATCACCTATATCATGCTGTTACATCATTCATTTGACCCAAATAAGGAAACATAACGGTGAAATCTAGTTCTGGTGTAAAATGTGCATGTCGCCGCCCCTCTAATAATTGAACATGAATTATAATTACTGTCATATGTCATTGAAGAATTTGTACACTTTTTCAGTGGCAACAGACAGACTTAGCTGTGAATGTGATATCCCTCCTTCCTCTCAGAGTCATCGGAGCCTGTCCTTTGCTTGACTGCACTTGTGTTCTTACTCCTCACTACCTGGAAGTGTTTTGCTTTTCACATGTCTCAGACTCTTTGGAAGCAAGGCTCGTATTGAGGTTGAACAAACAACACTCGTGAGTCATGCAGAGTAGGTCAGCAAAATAAAGCAGGTTAGAATTCTATGTTGTTCTTTCTCTACCGGTCACATCATCCCATCGCAGTGTTAGTTGACCCTGCTAACAAATTCTACAAATTGCTGCAGTCCAATCCTTTTTCATAGTTTCCAGTGTCACAAAATTAATGCATGATTATGATAAATAATAGTTTGTGATTTTCTTTAAGGAAAATGATCAAAACAAAACAATACAACAGGGAAACATTCTAGCATCAACTGGTGATCTCGAACAGGTACTGGTATTTAAATTAATTGACCCTTACAACACTATGGTGATTGGTAACAGGGCAAACTAAGCCACGGTGATTTCAATGAGGATGACTGATTCAAAATTTTGAATAGGCCTACTGTAAAATGTGTTATTTTCCCTATTTTGACTTACAAATATCTTGTAAAAGCTGAACATTTCCGATTCTGATCCCCCTTTCCATTTTTCCTAAAAGTTGTCTTTAATATATGTCAAACTAAAGCATAAATTATGAAATGATAATGTAATTTCCAAAGCGAGCGACATGTTGTAAAAAATGCATGTCATGCTGTTTCATTTGTAATTTTCAATTTCAAATAAGTTAAAGATATATGCCTAAATATTGGGTGCTATGGAGATGATATCCTAAATACATAATGTACATATAGTGCATTGATTATTGAAGCACCCCAGTATTATGGAACAAATTGGCAGCGATGTGCGGGTGGCTGTAGAACATAGTGATGAAGGCCGAGTCTGGTCATAGGGACAGAAATTAGATTACGGACAAGGACATCAAACAAAAGCCTGGGAAAGCCTAGAACATAGTCCAACATACACCAGAAGTTACAGGTTAGGTTCACACATACATTGTAGCAATGTTCTGTTTCCGTACCCTTATGACAGGTCACTTAAGAAATCTGCTTCATATGGCTGCATACTCCTTCATCAAAAACTGGGTTATGCCGAAGTGTATTTATGACGTTTCAACATAATTCTAGTAATTTTTTAATATGAAGTACTGGAAGCATTTGGTGATAGAAAAAGCCTCAGCATTTGTGGCCTCATATCCATGGTGAGTGTCACTACTGTATTACGTATATTCATCAAAGTTGGCGTGACACTTCCGCCCTCTTCCCGCTATAAAACTTTGTAATGTAATAGCAAGTTACTTTACAGATGATTTCATATCTGTAGACTTTTCTGAAATAACAAAATGTTTTGCAAAATTTCTGGTCTGACATCAGAAAATCCTGCCAGGTGATTGGTCAAGTTGCCAACTGCGTGTCAATTCTCAAATGATATCACGATGAAACAAAACTAATTAAAAAATAAAACAGAGACAGGATAATCTCGGGTGTCAAGGTTTCCAATTTAAAAGAAGCGTCAAATTGTAGAAGGTGTCACGAAAAAACTCATGAAATTACTTATTGATTGCCACCCACACCACAGGGCTGACTTAGATTCAAGATGAACAAAAAATGAAAAATTGCTGAAAGGAAAACAAAAAAAATCCTCTTCCTAAAGCAGTAATATTTCATTTGACAAGACTGAATTTTTCCATACCCTAGTGGGTAATTCTAGCTGCAAGTGTGTCCAGCAACTCTTTCATGCAGAATTTATTATGTACATGTAGTTTATATCCACATTAATCCCCAGAACCCTACGATAACATATGTCATTGTAAAGGTGTGAACCATCCATTTGACACCACAAACTAAAGGTCTACTGCTCACATAAAACTTCATTTGCTTGATACGGCAGACCTAACTTAAAACAACAAACAATAAACAGAGAACCTTCACAAAAAGCAAGGAAGACTTGTTATTACAGATCTCGTATAAGTGTGCCATGTTCCATGTGAATAGATGCACAGATGATGTCAGTATCGCAATACTGACATCACTATCGGCACTCCAAGCTTGAGTGTTGATTCCAACTGCTACCAACAAGTCAGGCTTATGGGCTGCCTAAGTGTGAATAACAATTGATTAATCTGCATTCATTGGTATGGTTGTTTGATTCAGTTGGAGCAGGTGAAAGTGATTATGTTTGAGCCATTTGCTTGATCCATCATGGACATTCATGGTGTCCTGTTGTGAAATTTCACCTTGAGGGCAGCACCTTGTGGCTTTTCAGCCTTTTAGGTGAGATCTTCGCCAAATGGGGATGACTGGGAGATTTTTTGCAAGTGAACATGGCGGTGTTGCACGGGCATACCAGAGGACGAGAAATGGGGGACCCGGGGGGGGGGGGGGTAGTTGCTCCCCAAAAATTTGGGAAAATGCCAGACAAGGAGGCTAAGAATTCGATCATCAAATAAACATTATTGGAAATCAGTGATACATGTAAGGTTGCCCCCATGCAAATCTCCCCCCCTCAGGTCTTAAATTCTGAATGGTTTCTGAGTATATTATTTTTGCCAAGACAGAGCAGCACATGATAACCTCTTAGACCAACAAATGAATGTGAGAGTGAATGCATTTGTTTTGTTGTAAAAGTGCTAAAACTGATAGCAGTTATACACAAAATCCATGCATTATATATAGCTGGTTATTGTAACTTTTTGATTTATTCAAAACATCAAACTGAATAATCAATGTTGAGCAACAATCTAACAGCTTTTTGAGGATTTGTGATGGTTTGATCAGTATGGGTTCCAAGTGACACAGCTGAAACTGCGAATATACCAACTGTGAAATCATTATGCTGATACTGACATCACCAGAGCACCGTGGCAGTTGAAAAGAACATGGCACACTAATAAGAGATCTGTCATAATGGTCTTAATATGCCTCCTTTCTCTCAGAGTTATAAAACAAGTCAGGGCTTGAGCCAGTCCTGTGCTTGTCTGCACTTGTGTGGTGTCCTGGTCCTTCGAGACCCATTCTCACTTCTAATTACCAAGAAGTGTTTTGGATCCCATATGTCTCAGACTCTTTGGAAGCAAGGCTCGTATTGAGGTCACACAAACAATACTTGTGAGTCATGCAGACCCGGTAAACAAAATAAGGCAAACTGAACGTCTATTTCTTATATAAAACTTCAATTTTTGAATACAGCAGACCTTACTCAAATCATAAAAAACTTTAACAAAAAACAACAAAGACATATTACCGATCTTTGTGGATTGGCAGTCCACTGGAAAAATTTACTTTATTATTTTCAATTTGCAAACTGGCTTTTCCACATCCTCGACAGTTTCCTGTTGGTCTCCTAATCTTCTTATTTGATCAAGTACCTCAATTCCCTTAATTAGTTTATTGTCACCTATGCTGCTAGATATGACAAGCACTGAATCAACTGATTAACCGTAACAGACACAAACAAAACATTTTTGATCCAGTGACATCATACGACCCAGTTGAAAGTTAATTTTGAAACTATTTGGGCTGCTAATCCGCATACAGCTCTAAGGGTCTTAACACTTCCTCCCCCTCTCCACTATATGGAAACGTCCTGTGTTGTTGGCCCTTTTTCAGAAGCTGTCTTCTCAGAACCTCTCACTCCTCCTCTTTCAACTTGTGGTCAATTCAAGCCTGTGCAATAGAACACTGTTTGCACAGCAACTGCCAAAGCCCCTAATTGATTTCTATTTGTTTGACAGTAACCAAAGACCTTTCAGAAATGCCATGGCTGAGCCTTGCCTTAACACAAACAGATTTTCTGTATTTGCAAAGGATTTTCCTGTGCAAAGAATTTTGCTGATGGTGGCATCATTACGTTACTGTGCGCCAGGAAACAGCCAGCATATATAGTTCTAGTCTTTCAAGATGGGCTTACAATACCTGTGTGATTAAAAGCTTGAAGGATAATCCTGCCCCTTCTGCACCCCAGATTAAAATTGACACATTTTCACTCTTTTGAGACCTGATGAGACTACAGCTGCAACTACAGCCGACAGGCTTATATTTTCCTAAGTTTTTTATGTTGCATAATGACAGCATCACATGTCTCTGATACAATTTTCTTTTATGGTAACTCGACCTTTATTATTCAATTCTTCGATTATAAGTGTAATCAGTACCTCATTACTTAAAGTTGAATCCCACATAATACAGCTGCTCCACCTATTGTACTCCACATAACTACAGTATGTTCTGCTGGATTTACCAGCATTCTGGATGGATTTAGGTGTCCCTACCTTCCACTTTTGTTGCCGTGGTTTAAGCAAAAAATATTTGAATATTTTGCCTTTTTTTTACTTCTTGCATTAGTACTGAAAAAGAAGCTTTCAACGGACTAATTTTTATTTTTGTATCTGTTACCATTGTAACAGTTGTGGAAATACTGTTTTAGCCAAAGATGGACTGATTTACCCTCCTTGACTTTGTATTTGCAAGGACAAAAAAAAAAGGCTGTATCAGGGAAGAAATGTAGCAAGACATGAGATAAATCCAGTTATGCCGTTGTAATCTCAGAAAATACATATTGATGAAATGTTGGAAGCATTTGGGAATAGAAAAGGCTTTCAATATTAACAGAATTTGGAGCTACGTATCATTTTCGAGTCCCTATTATTGAATTTACCAGAGCTGGAATGACATTTCCTGTCAAAAAGGTGTGAACCATCCATTTGACACCACAAACTAAAGGTCTACTGCTCACATAAAACTTCATTTGCTTGATACGGCAGACCTAACTTAAAACAACAAACAATTAACAGAGAACATTCACAAAAAACAACAAAGACTTGTTATTACAGATGTCGTATAAGTGTGCCATGTTCCATGTGAATAGATGCACAGATGATGTCAGTATTGCAATACTGACATCACTATTGGCACTCCAAGCTTGAGTGTTGATTCCAACTGCTACCAACAAGTCAGGCTTATGGGCTGCCTAAGTGTGAATAACAATTGATTAATCTGCATTCATTGGTATGGTTGTTTGATTCAGTTGGAGCAGGTGAAACTGATATGTTTGAGCCACTTTGCTTGATCCATCATGGACATTCCTGGTGTCCTGTTGTGAAATTTCACCTTGAGGGCAGCACCTTGTGGCTTTTCAGCCTTTTAGGTGAGATCTTCGCCAAAGAAACTGTTCAGAATTGATGACTGGAATGGGGATGACTGGGAGATTTTTTGCAAGTGAACATGGCGGTGTTGCACGGGCATACCAGAGGACGAGAAATGGGGGACCCGGGGGGGGGGGGTAGTTGCTCCCCAAAAATTTGGGAAAATGCCAGACAAGGAGGCTAAGAATTCGATCATCAAATAAACATTATTGGAAATCAGTGATACATGTAAGGTTACCCCCACGCAAATCTCCCCCCTCAGGTCTTAAATTCTGAATGGTTTCTGAGTATATTATTTTTGCCAAGACAGAGCAGCACATGATAACCTCTTAGACCAACAAATGAATGTGAGAGTGAATGAATTTGTTTTGTTGTAAAAGTGCTAAAACTGATAGCTGTTATACACAAAATCCATGCATTATATATAGCTGGATATTGTAACTTTTGGATTTATTCAAAACATCAAACTGAATAATCAATGTTGAGCAACAATCTAACAGCTTTTTGAGGATTTGTGATGGTTTGATCAGTATGGGTTCCAAGTGACACAGCTGAAACTGCGAATATACCAACTGTGAAATCATTATGCTGATACTGACATCACCAGAGCACTGCGGCAGTTGAAAAGAACATGGCACACTAATAAGAGATCTGTCATAATGGTCTTAATATGCCTCCTTTCTCTCGGAGTTATAAAACAAGTCAGGGCTTGAGCCAGTCCTTTGCTTCACTGCACTTGTGTGTGGAGTCCTGGTCCTTCGAGACCCATTCTCACTCCTCATTACCAAGAAGTGTTTTGGGTCCCATATGTCTCAGACTCTTTGGAAGCAAGGCTCGTATTGAGGTCACACAAACAATACTTGTGAGTCATGCAGACCCGGTAAACAAAATAAGGCAAACTGAACGTCTATTTCTTATATAAAACTTCAATTTTTGAATACAGCAGACCTTACTCAAATCATAAAAAACTTTAACAAAAAACAACAAAGACATATTACCGATCTTTGTGGATTGGCAGTCCACTGGAAAAATTAACTTTATTATTTTCAATTTGCAAACTGGCTTTGCAAGGTCATTGACAGTTTCCGATTGGTCTCCTAATGTTCTTATTTGATGAAGTACCGCAAGTCACTTAATTAGTTTATTGACACCTATGCTGCTAGATATGACAAGAATTTAATCAACTGATTAACCATAACTGACACAAACAAAACATTTTTAAACCAGTGACATCATACGACCAAGTTGAAAGTTAATTTTGAAACTGTTTGGGCTGCTAATCCGCATACAGCTCTAAGGGTCTTAACACTTCCTCCCCCTCTCCACTATATGGAAACGTCCTGTGTTGTTGGCCCTTTTCAGAAGCTGTCTTCTCAGAACCTCTCACTCTCTCCTCTTTCAACTTGTGGTCAATTCAAGCCTGTGCAATAGAACACTGTTTGCACAGCAACTGCCAAAGCCCCTAATTGATTTCTATTTGTTTGACAGTAACCAAAGACCTTTCAGAAATGCCATGGCTGAGCCTTGCCTTAACACAAACAGATTTTCTGTATTTGCAAAGGATTTTCCTGTGCAAAGAATTTTGCTGATGGTGGCATCATTACGTTACTGTGCGCCAGGAAACAGCCAGCATATATAGTTCTAGTCTTTCAAGATGGGCTTACAATATATATGTGTGATTAAAACTTGAAGGATAATCCTGCCCCTTCTGCACCCCAGATTAAAATTGACACATTTTCACTCTTTTGAGACCTGATGAGACTACAGCTGCAACTACAGCCGACAGGCTTATATTTTCCTAAGTTTTTTATGTTGCATAATGACAGCATCACATGTCTCTGATACAATTTTCTTTTATGGTAACTCGACCTTTATTATTCAATTCTTCGATTATAAGTGTAATCAGTACCCCACTACTTAAAGTTGAATCCCACATAATACAGCTGCTCCACCTATTGTACTCCACGTAACTACAGTATGTTCTGCTGGATTTACCAGCATCCTGGATGGATTTAGGTGTCCCCACCTTCCACTGTTGTTGCCGTGGTTTTAGCAAAAAGTATTTGAATATTTCGCCTTTTTTTTACTGCTTGCATTAGTACTGAAAAAGAAGCTTTCAACGGACTAATTTTTATTTT
Source organism: Platynereis dumerilii (assembly GCA_026936325.1). Lineage (NCBI taxonomy): Eukaryota > Metazoa > Annelida > Polychaeta > Phyllodocida > Nereididae > Platynereis > Platynereis dumerilii. Next base: position 166,624 of record JAPTHN010000292.1, read on the forward strand.
TGTATCTGTTACCATTGTAACAGTTGTGGAAATACTGTTTTAGCCAAAGATGGACTGATTTACCCTCCTTGACTTTGTATTTGCCAGGACAAAAAAAAAGGCTGTATCAGGGAAGAAATGTAGCAAGACACGGGATAAATCCAATTATGCCGTTGTAATGTTAGAAAATACATATTGATGAAATGTTGGAAGCATTTGGGAATAGAAAAGGCTTTCAATATTAACAGAATTTGGAGCTACGTATCATTTTCGAGTCCCTGTTGTTGAATTTACCAGAGCTGGGATGACATTTCCTGTCAAAAAGCCTTGTGATTTGATAGCAAATAACATGAGAGATAACTGATAACTTGCCTACAAATTTTGTTTAGTTATTACAAAGAGACATGTCATTTCATTTCATTTTGCTTCAGAACATTTAATTAATGAAGCAAAGGAGCACTTCCACTGATCTGTATGAAACCAGGCATGCACATCATGCAGGCTCATCATAGATCCGAATGGTCTCCTAGTGATCAAAATGTACTGAATGCCATTGCCGAAGTGTGCTTAGGTCCTTAAAGTCCAAAAAGGATTAGAATCATATTAAACCTCTTCTACTTGACTGACATTCTAAGCTCAATGTATAGGCCCATATGGGGATAAATTTCTTCAAAAATTTAAACATACAATATGCCATGCCAAAAAAAGTCTTGTTTTGTTTATAAATCAAGCAATGCAGGGCTCTCCTTAAGTAATTAAAGGCCATAGGATCAATTAAACTCACTTAATTATGCAAAGCATTCAGTGGATTAGAAGTGTATAGTATATAGTATACACTGCAAGTATTTTTTAAATTGTTTATGTGCTTTAAACCCAACACATGTGCCAGGGAATTCAAATTCTTCCTTGGAAGGAGGATGTTCTGACCTTAGAGTCTTGACTTGGCACTTCATATGGCAAATATGCATGAAATGATATGTTCTCTTTTGCATGCCATGTCAGAAGCCTGGCCCTGAGATACAACCAATATCACGATTGACCTAGAAAATGTGGGACATACACCACAAGTTGCAGATTAGGTTCTCACATACAATATGGCCGTTTGCTGTTTCTGTAGTCTCGTGAGAGGGCATTTTGTGATCTCTGGTTCATGTGCCTGTATGCTCCTCTATCAAAAGCTGGGATATGCAGAAATGTAATAACTATGCATTTGCATTTGCGGTGGACATCCACATAATTCCAGTTACACCATGGTTATCGCAGGGGATATATGACCTTCATTCAGGAAGAGGAAGTCACTTTCTGATGATGAAATACTGGAATCGTGTGGGAATAGAAAAGGCTTCAAAGTTTGAGATCAGATATCATTGGTTAAGTGTCTATCTTTGAATTCACCAGAGTTGGGATGACATTCCCTGTCTTAAAATGTTATAATGTATCAGCAAGTGGCTTTTGCATGTCTCTTGTTGATGGACAGCAACATGTCATTTTTCAGATTATTCATTGAAATTGAATATCATTTCTAAGGTCAGCCAGATCGACTTATATTCATGACGAAAAAGAGAGCATATTGCTGAAAAAGGTGTACAGAAATATTCCAATACTCCGTTTGCACTAAGCAGTGGCATTTCAAATGAATAGACTGAATTTTTCCAAACATTAAGGATAAATATTCAGCTCCAAGGGCATGTTAAGATTTGTTTAAATAATACAAGGGCTACAAGCAGAGTGGAAAATGATTACTGCAAAACATGTCTGCGTAGGCTCATGATTTCGAATCAAAGTTTCTCTATCATAATTCTGCATATTGCATGGGTAATTCTAGCTACTTTTAACTCTTTAATGCAAATGTATAACATGTATTTTATAGCAACATAAATCCCCAGAGCCCTGGGGTAAAATATCTGTGGATGTGAACCATCGATTTCACACCATAAACGTCTCATAAAAATCTGGATTTACTTGATGCAGATCAAATTCAAAATATTGTATAAACAATGAAAGATTACCGTTGTACTTTCGCAAAAAAGAAAGACAAAAGAATGGTATTGACCCTTCCTCCATTTCCTCACAATGTGTGACACACACAGAAACAAATTTGTTCTTCACAATTTTATGTAGCTGTCATCTGAGAACTTCTCACACCTTGCTTCAACCCCAACTCATGGTCAATTCAAGCCTGTACTAAACCACACCATCAAAGCCCCTAATTGCTTTCTATTTGTTTGACAGTAACCGAAGACCTTTCAGAAATGCCACTGCTGAGTCTTGCCTTAACCCAAACAGATTTCTGTATTTGCAGAGGATTTTGCTCAGGCCGGTATCAATAGACTAGTACGCGTCCATAAGCAGTCAGGATCTATGCTGTTGTAGGTTTACTGAGAATGGAGGTTCGAATAAATGCATGATGGACAACAGTTACGCATTGCAGGACAGCCCCTTTTCACACTCCAGGTTAGAATAGACACATTTAAATCCTGAATAAACATGAAAGCTTTATAGCCATAGCTGCATTCTAAAGGCTATTCTTTCCTAATTTGTCTATTTCTTATAACAACGACAGAATCATGTATCTCCACAAATTAGTGCTAAACATATTATGTTCTGAATTGTTTACCTGCCTCAAACCCAACGCTAGGAAATTCAAATTTTTAAATTTTTCCCTAGGTGACAGATATTCTGACCTCAGAGCCGTGACTTTGCACTTCATGTGGCAGCCATATGCATGCAAATGTTTATTTTCCTTTCGCATACCATACCATAAGCCTATTCCTGAGATATAAACAATATCATGGTTGCCTGGGAAAAGTGGGACATACACCACAAGTTGCAGATTAGGTTCTCACATACAATATGGCCGTTTGCTGTTTCTGTAGTCTCGTGAGAGGGCATTTTGTGATATCCGGTTCATGTGTCTGTATGCTCCTTCATCAATAGCTGGCGTATGCAGATATGTAATAACTATGCATTTGTGGTGGATATCAACATAATTCCAGTTATGCCATGGTTATCTAGGGGGATATATGACCTTCATTCAGGAAGAGGAAGTAAATTTTTGGTGATGGAATATTGATAGTATTTTATAATGGAAAGAGCCTTAGCATTTGGGTGTCTATAAATCATTGGTGAGTGTCTATCATTAAATTAACTGAAGCTGGGATGCCATTTCCTGTCATAAAACTAAAACTTTGTTATGCATTACAACCTTAAACTTTTACGAGATAACTTTTGTCAATTTTATTTGCAATTAGAGATATTCCATTTCGAATTGCTTCTGAATTATTTTATTAATAAAGCACAAAAAAAATATACGTTATCAGGATTTTCTACAAAAGGCATAAATCGATCAGAGCTGCGATGAGCTTACGTTGTGTTCAAATATTATAAATGAAAAACGGTACATCAATGTAATACTAGAAACTCTTTCAAAATAGACAGTCATATTAAACAAAATTGGTCTAGACTGGTCTTTTTATGAGGAAAGAGTCAGTCACAGATATTCTAAAAAGCTCAGAGAAAAAACTAATCACACTTCAGGTGCATGGTTGATTGATTAATTCTTATTCAAGAAAAGCCAGATCATCAATCTTCTCAACTGTTTTAAATTGATATGAGCAGTTCACGTTTACATGTATAATTTAGTTAACCATTTGACACCCCTGTTAGCCAATCGCAAGCCTGTATTTCACTTCGATAAATCGCATACTCTTTGTTGTCAACCTATCGTATTATGTTTGACTGTTTGACTGTTTGTATCATGGTATAAGCCTGTTATTGACCATGTGACCAGGAATATGTTTTTATCACACCTCAGGCTAAAAGCCCACTGGTGATAATTCACATATCACCTCTCCCGTGGTACATAACCTATACTCATCCCACTGTTGTCAGTTCACAGCTGGGCTGAGATTTCTTTAAAACCGTCTGCCGTGTATCACAGCGGTTTTACAGAATGAATGTGCTTACGTGTCTGTTTCTTTCCTTGGTCAGAGTGAACTGAATTTTCTATTTGTGTTGATAATCATGGATACCCTCACTTAGAATTTTGTAACTCTTCTACACTAGCCTAAGCCTATACTAAATACTAATTTGAGCTGGGATCATAATGAACTTTTCGTTCTGAATATTTGATGTGACAGTTATAAATTAGGTAGTACTAATTGATTTGATATGTTTTTATTATTTTTGGTGTGGCTGCCACAGTACTTGAAACGTCCGCTCAATAGAATTTAGAACTAGTATTTTATGGCCAATTTTGCTGTTTAAAACACAGTCAACACAACCATGTTACAGGACACATATGTCTGTTATCAAGAAAGGTAACAAAAGAAGTACTGACATCGACATGTGGTTGACTGTTTTGTAAATTGTAAATTAAAAGGTGATGTACAACTGGGGCAATGAATGTTTGGCATTTGAAACTGTCATCAATTCATAAATGAGTGGACTGGCCTAGCCAAATCAAAGCATCACGAATCACATTGTTTCTGCCTGCACATGATTGAAAATAAAATCAACAGACAGTATCAAGTCATGTTCTCAAATTATATCACGACAAAGTATCAGCCATTTACTTGAATTACAGGACATCAAGATTAAATTAACACCACATTAAACAAAATATCTGCTGAACGGGACACTGATGAGATTATCTCAGGTAGCAAGGTTTCAAAAATTTTAAAGAAGTGTGTCAAATTGAAGGTTTCATTGACATCTTCATTAAAGTATTTTTTAAACCTGATTACCACCAATATATTTTAAAGAAGTGTGTTTCAGATCAGCCAGGGCCGACTTAATTTCTTGAACAAGTAAACATATTGGTGAAAGGAAAGAACAAAAAATTATGTTACTTCATAATTATGTTCAACATAAGTTTCGATTCTGAAAGCATAACAAAATTTGTCAAAGAAATAAAAGGGCTCCAAGGAGCGCAGACAATTCTTACTTCCAAACATGCGTGTTTGTATGGGCCCATAACTCCGAATCAATGCATATTTATAATTATTGAAATTTTGGATAATCAATGGGAAATTAGAGCTACAAGTACGACTTGCAAATATTTCATTACAGGTAGTTCATGAGACCACATTTATACCATTTGACACCTCAGTCAGCAAATCAAAAGCCTGTACAGGTAATGTGATAAATCCCATATTCTACGTTGTCCACTTGTCGTCGCATGTTTGACAGTTTGTCTCATGGTATTAGCTGGTTATTCACCATGGGATTGGGAAAATGTGTTTCTCACACCTCGGCTGAAGTCCTCAGGTGACAAACCACATTTTTCCTCTCCTGGTGTGTCACTGTATACTGTATAGTCTACCTCAGCGAGCCCGAACAAAATTTTGGGTTAAAAAAATGCCCCAACATAAAGATAGGCACCGTTGCGTAGCTGAAGATGAGACGAACAAGCAGATGTAAAAACAAAAGAATCTGTTGGAAACTTTATGAGACAATGACTTTTCACTTTTTGATTTATCACAGTGATCAAACAAAATTTAATTTGCAATATAAAGGCAAGAAGTTTTTTTCAAGCAAGTGCTGAGCAATGTTTTGGCAATGTCCACAAGAGGGTCTTAGTGTGGGCTTAATAGGGGGTATCAAAGGGAAGGGCTTGAAAGTGCGAGCACCTGAGTTCTGGTGTTAAGAGGTGAGTGGTTAGAAGTGAGGGAATCTTCCTGAGGGCGTGGGAATTCGGAAAATGTGTTGGGTTATACTGTATTGTAAGCACTTTTTCAGCAGCTGTCAACTCTGACACCTTCGGCTCAATTGTGGCCAATTGTGAACATTCAAGTCTGTGCCATAGTACACTGTATGCGTAGCAACAGCCTAAAGCTTCTAATTGCTTTCTCTTTGTTTGACTGAAACCAAAGACCTTTCAGAAATGTCTCTGCTGAACCTTGCCTCAACACAAACAAATTTTCAGTAATTACAGAGGATCCACTGAGGTTGGCATAATTATTACGTTTCAGGATCTACTGTTGAAGTCCTTCCTTCCTGAGAATGGGGTTGACAATCAGTGCATGACGGAAAACACATTGCAGGATAATCCCGTCCTTTCTGTGCTGCAGACTAAAACAGACACATTTTCATCTGTTCAGACCTGAAGAATCTATTGCTGAAGATACACCCGGGAGGCTTCTTTTTCCTAATTTCTCTTTGTCTCTTAATGAAGTCATCACCACCAAGTCTTGCAATTTACGTCTATTATCACCTGGTTGGCTGTGAATATCACTGTTTACAGTCAAAATATCAGGGCCTATGATATTGTAAAAAATACCACCCTTCAAGGGCGATATTTTTTAACGATAGTTATGAGTTATGACATCACCAGCATTTCAGCTGCCTGATGATGTCACAAACCTAACAATGACCAAAACAATAGGATTGTGACGTCATATCCATTGTTGCTCCATGGTGATGTTACATTTTTGTAATGGCAGAAAATAGTCTCTCTTTATAACTAAAAATTTGAGGTAAAACCAGGTGATAAAAACAAAACAACCACGCGTCAGGGCACTTCGTACAATATCACTCGCTGTTGTGTGAATTAATATCACTCTCGCCCTGCGGGCTCAAGTGATATTAATTCACACAACAGCTTGTGATATTGTTACTCAGTGACCCTGACTTGGGTTGTTTTGTTATAGTGACACATGATGACAGCTTGGGTCACGCTTAAAACCCTCCTTTTAGTTGAAAACATATTGGTGATGTTTAATAGATTTTATATAGATTGCTAAACTTTCTCCTCTCATTGCCTGGAATTTGCTCAATATAGGCTTATCTGATATCAAACAGGCAGGGATCAGCAACATCTATAGACAAAACCCCACGAACATCTCTGAAGAAGCTACCTCTTGGTGATAAAATAATGTAAAACTTTTAGTCAGAGACATAAAAAGCTGAAACTCATTACTTAAAATTTATTTAAAAAATCATAATATTATTACTCTTATGCATGCATTTGACAACACAATCTAAATTTTGGCTTCTCACACTAAAACTCTGTTTGCTGCAGGGATACAGTCCTAATTTAAAATCTTCTATAAACAACAAACCACAACAGCAGAACCTTCACAAAAAACTAAGACACGGAAATGGTCTCAACAGTCCTCCCTGTCCCAAAAACATGCAACACACTAATAAACAAATGTCACACCTTCACCCCCCAACTTCAAGCCTGTCCTATAGCACACTGTGTGTACAGCAACAGCCTAAAGTACCTAATTGCCGAGGTATATATTTTTCACTATTTGGCATGTACACGAATTTGTATACCTGCAAAAACGAACATATACACGAATTTGGCATTCGTGTAAGTGTGAAATATTGCAATTCACGAATTTGTGTAGGTGCAAAAACGAACATTGCAACCTTAAACTTGGCTAAAACTAACTCTAAACCTAATTTTAACACTAAACCCTAATGATACAGCACTTCCACGAATGTTAGTGTTAGCAGATACACGAATGAATAATAAAGCACATACACAAACGTTAGTTATTACATGTACACGAGCACCTATGCTCGTTTTTTCATGTCCACAAATTCGTACATGCTCGTTTTTACACCTCCACGAATTCGTGAACATGCCAAATAATGAAAAATATATACATGAATTGCCCTCTGTTTGTTTGACTGAAACCAAAGACCTTTCCAGAAATGTCTTTGCTGAACCTTGCCTAAACAAAACAGATTTTCTGTTTTTGCCGAAGATTTTGTGAGATCGGCACAATTATTACGTTTCAGGATCTACTGTTGTAGTTTTTCTGAGAATGGGGTTGACAATCAGTGTGTGATGAAAAATACTTTGCAGGTTAATCCCCAGATTGAAACAGACACGTTTTCATCTACCCTATTGCTGCAGAGACATCCGGTAGGTAGGCTTATTTATAAATGTTTTCCTAATTTTTCTATGTCTCTTTCATACTGTCTTCCTAAATCAGTGGGGGGGGGGGGCAGGGTTGGTCTAGTGGTAGTATACTGGACTGCCAATCGCTGGGCCCAGGGTTCGAAACCAGCTCTTGCCAGATCACCTGGGCCTATGTTTGATGGTTTTTTCAATCATCCTTTGCCTCATTTCCGTGTCATCCTCAATCCTCATGTCTTAATAAGTTTACCAAATGCATAAATACAGGACGTAAAGCCACAATTCTATCCACCCCTATCAATACCCAACCAAGCAAAGACAAAGCATTGAGGCTGGACTAATTGTCGTTACACTGTAAAAGGTGGAGCACCTGTTCATACTGCATAGAAGACTCAGGAGTGCCTCAGAACAAACCTAATGAGCAAGGTAGAGTGCCACCCCTTGTCTCCTGAGCTGGACCAAGTGAATTACTTGGTATGGGCAACTTTGAAGGCAGAATCCAGCAAGTTATCCCAACCCTTGCAGTAAAGCTAAAGGCCTCCATCATGTCTGCATGGGGCAAATGCTGGCGGAGTGCATCAAACATGTTTTTACATCATTTTGGTCTTATCAGGAGAAGGTTACCACTGCAAGGGGTAGCTACGAATATTTGGTAATTTGACTCTTCTGATTATATTGTTCATATACAAATCATGTTTTGTTGAAAAATGATGCTTGGCACAAAATTAACTGTTAATAAATCAAATTGTGTTGACTGTCCGATTTTTGCATAGACACCCTGTATCTTCATATTCCAACAAAATATATATATATATCACTGCTGAATTGCGCTTGGGTACATAATGAAACTGACTACTGTAAATACAGTTTGTGTGTTTGTTTTATGCCCAAAATAACCATGTTGTCAACTTTAGAAGTTCAAGCCATCCTGTGCAGACACTTATATCTATAGCTCAGACTGGGATTTTGTCTGGATGGAATATGCAAGCCAATCTAATGCTCCACTATTACACGTACTGTAAAATTTGAAACTTGGAGTCAGCTCAAATAATTGTGTGAGATGGTTGTGCAAATACTTTGAGCTAACATTGCTTGTTGTTTTAAGTCATGACAATCTGTCCATTATCATAACTTAAAACAACATCTATATGTCAGCTCAAAGATATTGTGCAACCATCTTACCGAAGGCTACCTCGAATTTCCATGTGACAAGACATTAATTAGCCTGTCTCTGTTCGGGACTGTCAAGTGGCAGCAGAATGCTGACAGTCCCTGGAAAATCAAATTGGGTCAACAATAATTTGATCTGTTTTGGACATATCACCAGATCAGGTCGCACAACAGCTGTCCATATAACTACGCCAAACTCCTTTCACAAAGCATGGTTGCTGGCAAATATCTAGTCCACTGCTTTGAATGAAAATGTTTGGAAATTATGAGACAAAAAGAAAATTTTGAAACTTTAGCATACACTTTGTCTGTGAAAGGGATGATTTTACTCATCAGAAGTTTGATGGTATTCAATGTACTTATGCCATTTAGTGCATGTTAAATTGTAGTCGGAAAAGGGTCCAAAAAGAATGCATTCTCACTTATTCATGCATCCATACAAAGCCAATGTTTTTGCTTATTTATTCTGTTACTTTATGGAGATTTATTCACTATGACAACAATATAATTCACAATTTCATACAAGCTGTGTTACACTCAGCAAAATGTCTTGTCCATGCCACAAGTGGCCCCTCTATACTGGCAATATATGTGAGCTACAATGTATACATCCTCCATGATAAAAAATAGTTCCAACTTATTTTGGTATTTACAAGCTGTCTGCTTAAAATTTAAGCCAACCAAAGTCAGATTAGACACTTGCAGAGTTTTTGGAAATAAACTAGACCATCACTAAAAGATGAAACTGTCCTGGTTTCTTCCACACTGTCCTGGTTTCTTCCAGAGATCGAAATTCTGTTGACCGCTCACAGGAGCTCGCGAATTTTGCACCCTAGGTGGCAGCAAACAGCGGTCAAATTGTAGACAGTTAATTAGCTTTTTTCTCATCTAAACATAAAATAGGGAGGGACTGCATAGCAAGAGGCGGAAGTAACTTATTGATAATGAAATATTTGAAGCATTAACTATGGGAATAGAATATGCTTTGAGTGTAAAACAAAGTTTGGACCCATATATCATTTTCCAGCCTCTATCATTTAATTCACCAGAGCTGGGATGACATTTCCTGTCATAAAAACTCTAATATTATATCAAGTTACTTTATGGCGAGTTTAATAACTGAAATTTTGCTAATTCTTTTTTGGTTATGGTAAAGGGACATGTCATTCGAGATCGGCTCAGAATATTTCATTAGTAAGTGAAAGCATTTTAAAAGAGCACTTTCATATTTCATATGACATTGGCCACAATTGGACAGGGAAATCAGGTATATCACAGACCATTATGATTTCATCATGAACTGTAAAATTTGAAAATTTGAGTCCACTTACGTGACTGAGTGAGATGGTTGCACAATTAGCTTGGGTTAACATAGCTTGATGTTTTGAGTTATGACAAACTGTCCATCATCCCAAGTATGTGGGGAGGATGCTGCAAGGCCAATACATGAGGTTAATAAACTGTTGAGAAGAAGCCAAACAAAAGCACCAAGAATTGCAAGATCTGTATGAATAACACTGGCACTCAATTTATTTTAGCTAATGCACAGAGAGCAAGACACCACAATAAACCAATTCTAGATTGACCAAAACTAATATTCATGATGACACGCGCCATGCTGCCAGTATATGGTAAGCATGCCTCGTCTAAAAAGGTCATTGACACAAAAGAAGAGGACGACACAAGTGAATAACATCACAACGAATCAGTAGGAAATGTCATACCGGTAGGCCAGTGGCAGGGATCAACGACCACATTGACATATCAGACAAATACAAATGAATTCTACACATCAATAAGAGGTGAGCAAGATTCCCACCCACACGATCTGAATAGGCTATCCAAGGAGACAATAATGAGGTTTCTGTAATTAGGTGAAGTGCTTTTTCTCCAATCTTGCGAAAAACAGCAAACCTGTGGTGCATCAGCAATTCTTTTCAGACATTACAGATATCCAAGTCTCATCAAGCCAAAAGTGGCAGCAATGAAAATGTATTCATATATGATACAGAGCAAAATTAAGACCTTATTCGGGTTGTTTGAAGAAGGGTTTTATCATGCAAAGCTGTCAGTGAGAGCCCTGCTTTCACAGCTAATCACAGCTTGAATTCATCATGGTGATGTCTTATGGAGATTAAGAGAAAAATGAAGAAGTGATGTGGGTTGACTCCTGGACAAAACCGGTGACTCTGTTCTATTATAATACAATGTAATCATGGTAATCACCTTCCGTACCTCAGATCCAGATCTTATTCCTGGCAAGGATTCAATTTGCAGCATCACAAGTTAATATACTTGCAACTAAGATATTCCAATAGTAATTCAAAGGTATTGCTCTTGAAGACTTATACTGAGAACATTCCCTCACATTCGCCCCAACCAAAATTGAATATAAATCATGCAAACTACACATGTGCCAACAGGCTTTTGTAAAAATTTAAAAATTATAATAATATGTGTCAAGACAAAACCAAAAGCGGAAGATGAAATTTTGTAAGCAAGGCTATTTTTTGTCAATAAACAAAGCATGCCATGTTTGTCTATAAGTACGACACAAATATAGTGGAAACTCCGCAAAAATGTACAATGGGCATAGTTATAGGCTTAATAAGGTAAAAAGACTAACCTTCGTGTGTGACATTGTAAAGCTTGAACAAGGCTAAATAGTGCGAAACAACAGATCAACTTTGATTTTCCTGCTACAAAGAGCCAAATCACTGGCATTACTGTTGCTAATGACCTGCTGCCAGGCATTGTGCCAGTTGCTCAATAGAAATCACTGTTAAAAAGAGCACACACTAAAATAGAACCTGATGAGTCACAACAGGATAACCATCAAATAAGCAAAGTACTTCACAAGGTTTTACCTTTTCATATTCACGATAAAATTGTTCAAATCTGCTATATATTTAGCGTATTTGGAGAATCAGACAGAAGTTGAAAATGTACAAACAAGACGACTTTTATGGTGATTCTTCTCAGTTGGCGCCCAGAGGTCGAAGTGTGGGAGAACTATAGATCTTTGTGTTGTTTTCCTGTGAAACATGAAATAGCCTCAAAGGCAAGATAAAGAAAGGCAAAGAAGGCAAAGGAGGGAAAGTTGCTCCCACGAAGGATGTTCTCAGAACCTTTATTTCTGTTTGTTCAAATTTTATCCAGACAGCCATATGATCAGATACAAATCACGCAACGCTATAACCTTCTCGTTTTTTATTGAAATGTAGGGCATTGCATCCATAACATATTTCCGTATCTTTGTAACTTTGTTGTTTATCTTATTTCTCCCCCATTCCTCTCTCAATCATCACTAAACTTCACATATGTAGAGCAAACGTCATTTTTCCTTGAAATAAGGTCTGTTATCCTTCAAAACCCCCTAATTGCTTTGTAATCAGCCTTCATTTACCACGTTCTGCAAGGAAAAAAAACCCACGCCATTACAGACCTGTTCCTTCTGCTGCTCATGCCCCCCTGCTGCACTCAATCAGCCTATGAGTTTCGGAGGGGGTACTCCAATAACCAGAACAGCCTGATAATTAGATGCATGGAGTCACTGACACGTGCTTCACCAGGGGAGCAGAGGGGCCTCAAATAATCCACACAATATATGCCTAATAGGCCTATCTAATCGTAGTATGTGTATTGTCAAATGTACAGTCTACTGTCTCTTTTAATCATATTTCAAACATTGTGTCATGTACGGTCTACTGTCTCTTTTAATCATAGTTAACCTTTAGGCCTGTAAATCTGGCTTGACTGCCTATAAATATGTATTTTCCGACAAATTAACTGTTTAACATCAATGATGCCACATGAATGCACCTCACCTACGAGGGTCGAGCAGCTCCCCTACGAGGCTCGACCAACTTGGCTGATTCGGGCAAGCACACTAACTTAACTGAACTGAACATGAATTATAGGCCTACTCAACATTTTCTAAGTGGCTCCCAACATTTTTCCTGCATGCAATTCAGCTCTAGCCCTATAACCTGTCCTGCCAAACAGAGCCAATGCATTCTTTTTTTGCTCAGCGTCATCCACAGGTCAACTTCCAGCCAATGAGGTTATAGGGCTATTTCTATTCGGTAGGTAAAGCAATTCTAAATCTTGAGTTACTTGAATAATTTTTTAATTATAAGCCTCATTCATTGGTCACTGCTTTTGTGCTCTAACAATCAATTTCATTCCGTACCCAATTATCAACTTAGTCTGACAAGTGTCAGAGGCAAAGAAAATGTTTTAAAATAGTGCTGTTTCCATAATTGTTTACAGTGAACTGTAAGGGGCCACTTTCAACCCCCTAAACCGGCCCTCTGCATCCACTACTGGGTGTAACCTTTCAAGTCCTTTCAGCTTTCAGTTCTTCTATCTATCTATCTATCTATCTATCTATCTATCTATCTATCTATCTATCTATCTATCTATCTATCTATCTATCTATCTATCTACCTAGATCTGAACGAACAGCACATCTCTCTCTATCTTTATATTTTTGTATTATGTGCCACGTTTTCTATTATGTAATGAAATTTTACCAGGTACATTATTGTCAAGAGTTTTAACGAGGGGTGGATCAGTCATATCTTTATTATTAAATCCTCCTATAAGAAATAGCACTAATTCATTTGATGGTCATGTTGATTCTTTAAAAATGTTACTTTTTCATGAAAATTTTGTAAAACCATATTCTGATGAACATTTTTTAGTGCATCTTTTAACAACAGCTATCTAAACTGTCACAATTATAATGTTTATTTCTAAAATGTACATAAATCATATGATTTTTGTGTATTATCTCATTTTCAATGTGTATTATTCGTATTTTTTTCTCCCTTTGTGGAGGTGAAATGAAATAAATAAATAAATAAATAAATAAATATTGTTTCTTGGTCATGTGGTATTTGCTAAAAGATGATGTCCCTCTGGCAGGATGGAGTTACGAGGTATATCAAGACATTTGTGTTGGTAGGTTTAATCATGCATTGTTGGTCTATCTTTGACAACTAGTTTTCTCAAGAAAGTCAATTTGGGGTAAGTTTTGCCATTTAGACTTTTGTGAGTTTTGCCTAATTACTGTGTGACATAGAATTTAATTTTTATTAATCTATTTTGGTTTGCGCGTTGTATAAGTGTGTTTTGAAGCAATTTACACAGAGAAGAACGTGTGTTAAAAGTATTTTACCACCCTCATAACAATAAATAATTCTTGTTTTTGCGCCATTCTGAATTTTTGTGTAAAATTGCTTATAAATATTCGATAAGTTCCATGTAACATACTAGCCATTCACTTAACAAATGATGCAAACGATCTATCTGAAGAAAAAGGTTGAACACAAGGTTATTACTTTTGTGGGACAAACAAAGGGGAAAAATTTGCCCTGTCATGCGGCACAACTTACCCCTGTACCGAGGCAAGTTGTGCCACTTGACCAATTTTTTTCAAAAGCCTACCGTGATCGTCCCAATGTTTCGGTAGCCCTGAAACTTGGCTCAATTCTCGCAACAGTATTGTATTTCATATCTGATTTTCAGATTACATTACAAGGCATTGTTTTTTCGGAAAATCGCCCAGAAGCAAAAAATTACACAACCTATGACAGTCTCCCCTATTACTTGAAAATGATATTCTAATAGTAATCCAAATTGCTCTGGAAGTCGTCTACTGAGAAGAATCCCCCAAATTTGTCCAAAACCAAAATGTAATTTAAATCACAGACCTTTCGTAAAGTTTCAAAAACTTTAATAATGTGTGTCAAGACAAAACCAAACGAACAAGATTTAATTTTTATTAAAAGCTGGCTCATCACGTACTTGGCTTGGATCTTTGATTGGATTTCTGTGAAGGATCATTCTTACAGCTGCAAATTCAGGTTTAATTAAAACATTGCTATTTAGCTCTATTTTGGTTTCAAGAACTTTTGTTATTAATTGAATGTTTAGATCTTGTCTTGAAATGTTGATTCATTGATCCTGTTCTAACTTCTACCAGCATATTTTAGAGGGGAGGGTCAATTAAGTGGTAGCATAAATGTTCCGAATCCAGCTTTAAGTGGGTTACCTGAGCTTTTGTTGGATGGCAGTTTTAATCATCCTCCACCTCATGAGGTGTTCCCTCCTGAAAAGTGCATACGTAAAGCCCAATCTACGATCATTATTGGTTGATAAATGCAAGTCTGACAGTCTATATTCAGAGCCTAAAATAAAATATATATATTCGGATGATGATGAGTCCAAATTTTCAGTTTACAGGCTGAAAGTCGGTAAAATCTTTGCAAAAGATGTGTTTTTCAGAATCTGTTTATTTCAATTCGGGTTTTGACCCAAGTGTACATGAGCTGCTTGTGCGACTTTACACTACCCTCCAAATGTTTGAATACACCTGGAAAAGTAAGGTTTCCTTTAAAAATATTTTGATTTTGAATGGAATTTTTGCTTTAAATTTACATCAAGCAACTAAACATAAGAAGTCACATGAAGTCAGCAGTTGTCTTTATTTTGTCATTTGAGGTCATTTTGGTTGAAATTCATGGCCTTTCTCGGTATTCCATATTGTGGTATTTTATAAAAAGTTGTCACAGCCCAGTTATCTTCAAGGTTCGTGAAATTTAATCATATTTTTAAAAGTGTTTCCAGAGTTGTTATATGATCCTAACAGTTATTTTAAACCCCAAAAAGACAGTTTAAAAAGTATAAAACAAAAAATGTGTTGAAGATGAGGTATTTTTGAAAAAAAATCTAACTTTTCTGGTGTATTCAAACTTTTGGAGGGTGGTGTATGTAGGCTTATTTTTTGAAAATCAAATATTCAAAATATTTTTGACATTAAAAACATGATCCTGTCACATTCTCCTTACACTAGGATTCTCTATATACAGCTCTACAGACTGCTCTTGCCTCACCAATTTAATTGTTGCCATCTTTCCTTCCTAAAACTTGTAAGATTCTGTGTCATCCCCTTATCGCAAATGATGACTTGAATAACAGACCCCTTGTAGCAAGGCTATTTTTTGTCAAAACACAAAGCATGTCATGTTTGTCTATAAGTACGATACAAATATAGTGGAAACTCTGCAAAAGTGTACAATGAGCACAATTATAGGCTAAATAAGGTACAAACACTAACCTTTGTGTGTGACATTGTAAAGCTTGAACAAGGCTAAAGAGTGCGAAACAACAGATCAACTTTGATTTTCCTGCTACAAAGAGCCAAATCACTGGCATTACTGTTGCTAATGACCTGTTGTCAGGCATCATGCCAGTTGCTCAATAGACATCACTGCTAAAAAGAGAACACATTAAAATAGAACCTGATCAGTCACAGCAGACAACCATTATGACTAGCAAAGTAGTTAACATTGTTGTCTTTGATACTCAAGATATTAAAAGTTGGTAAAATTTTCTGTAAAGGGTTTTTGGGAATCTGGCAAGAGTTGATAATGTTCAAAGAAAACTTTTATGAGGGGGTTTTCAATAAATTCTGTCCAACTTGCCATAACTTTTGCAATATATACAGAAACATGATATTTGGGTCAAATAATATTGAAGTAATTTTTAAATGATCCTGAAAAAATCAGATCATAGAAATAAAAGTAAATGGTAAATTTGTTGCCATGGAAACCAAAAGTCATGAAATGAGGCCCAAGGCACTTTTAGAGGTACAGATTCATTATATCTTGCCAAGAATTCTTTTTTTTACCAGGACTACAGGACAAGAAACGTACTAAAAATAATCCCTAACATTTCACAGATTCTCAAATTAATGAACTTGACACTGACATATGTCCCTTTAAAATCCATGGCATGCCTCATAGTCCTCATCTTGAGATCACTGTTGGTGTTTCGCAGACTTTTTGTACTTTATGATGGGTTTTCCATAAGTACTGTCCTACGTGTCACAACGTTTGCTAGATTTTCTACAGGAAAATGATATTAGGGTCAGTTGATATTGAGGTAATTTGCAAATGATCCCCAAAATATCAGATCATAGAAGTAAAAATAAATTGTTGATTTGTTGCTATGGAAACCAAAAGTCATGAAATGCGACCGCGGTCTTGTAAACAGACACATACTTGATATATCTTGTCAAAATATGTAATTATTACAAGAGATATAGAACAAAATATATTCAAACCATTTATAGCCATTTCACAACTGCCTAAACTAATGACAGGGACCCGCAAATACATTTTCTCAAACTTTCAAACCATCCCTAAATAAGATACCTCAGTCTTCATGTTAAGGGCTGTTTTGACATTGTCCAGTCGTCTTTTCTTAGGTAGTCCAATATGTGCTTTCTTCATTCGTAAAAAAGTTTGTACAATCTTTATTTGGTTCTATCACTCATACTGCCTTCCTTGTATGTATGAGAAAAGGTTCTTACTCTCTCTGCAAGCTTTTATCAAATTAAATTGAAGAAATGTAACAGGGATATATAGTGTCATCCATATCCAAAAAATTTCTCATCTCATAAACCAAATGGGAAACGGTACAGGAGATAGTAAAGTATCTGAGATGTGACGATGATACCAGTTTTCATTGTTTTTAATGATTTTACAAATAACTGATTGTATTTCATGAAAAAAATTATGAATATATATTAATTCAATAAGTCAAAACACAGAAAACATAAGCAGGTGTTCAATTCGTTTTAAGTGATTACTACAAAATCTGGGCCGCATTTCATGACTTCTGGTTTCCATGGCAACATATTAAGCATTTATTTTTATCTTTGAGATCTGATTTTTTTAGTGTTATTTGGGAACTAAGTAAATATTAATTGACCCAATTATCATGTTTTTATATCAAATCTACCTAAAGTTATGGCTAGTTGGACAGAACTTTTGGAAAACCCCTCGTATTGTAATTGTTGTGACTCGGAGCCCAAGAGGCGCCAGCTCATGTTCAATTCACAAGGTTGCGGAGTGTAGAAAAACTTCAGATCTTTGTGTTGTTGTCCTGTGAAAATGAAATATCCTCGATGGCAAGATTAAGAAAGGCAAAAGATGCAAAACCGCTCCCACAAAGGATGTTCTTGGGACCTTTAGATTTTTTTTTTGTTTGTTCAAATTCTGTTCAGACAGAGTTTGATCAGATGTGAATCATGCTATATATTTAACCTTCTCATTTTCCACCCCCACTATTTTGTAAATTCATGAATTTGCAATGGGTTATATTGTTGAAAATAGACTCGGACTACTAAAGAAGATAATGACAATGTCTGTATATGTCAACAAAGAGTGGCTGAGGTTCAGGAGTACTTACACAATGAAAAATGACATTACATGAGGCATGTGGTTAATAAATAGCTTGGTTTTGACCCGTCATGCTTCGGGTTTCTGGAGCATGTTATTCTTTGGGTTGAATGTTGAATAAAGATGAAGGCTGGAAATTCATGCAAAACCAAGGGCCTGACATAAACCAGTTTTGCAACAATCTCAACGGCATATTTAGTTGAATTAGTGAGAGACTGAATGCGTGCCAAATGATTCTTAAAATTACAGAGTAAACGAGAATCTGCATATACAACGTAATGCTCAAGGCAATTCAAGCCATCATTGCTTATTGCCGCTCTTTTAATGTGAACATTAATAGGCCTACCAATTTTGTGAAAAGAAATTTTATCCTTTAACAGCCTTGGATACCTGAGCAGAATTAAAAACTGGAATATGAATACATTTCTTTAGTAAAAGATTACACTTGAGAGACATTGCCAGAAATAAATGGCATGGATTAGGCCAGAATCACTTAAGGTGCAACACGCCTTAATATTAAAATGCTTCAATTCTATTTTTTGCTGGTGTTGTCCACCGATTCCATCACACTTCTTCTTCACCAATAATATTTAACAAAAATTTAAGCTCATCCTTTAGCTGTTGGTTCCCGCGGGCTGCATTGAAGGTGCACCATAAAATTCCACCTTGAAAAGAAAGTAAGAAAGCCATTCATTAAACATGGGCTCAATGCAAAATGATCAGGAAATTTTGCTGAAGCACCCAAAATTAGCAAATCATGACCACCCAGTTTGTTATCAGAAGTTTCCCAGCAAGCACTAAACATTAAAACAATCATTAAAAACGTTAATTTTCTATTCTAAACGTGTTTATAATGTTGATTCAATGTTTGTTAAATTTGAGGTGTTTTTAGGTTGTTTGACTGTAAGTTAAGATCTTCAACTGACTGAGTCTTGCTGCATTGAACTGAGTCCGCAGTAATTTATGTTTTTCTTCCATGTTTATTTCCATTACACAGAATATTTTCTTAAAACATTTTACAAAGTTCCTTAAATAATTTAGTCAGCTTTTTTATGACATCGCAAAAATGTAGGCCTATGCAATTTCATTTTGACGAAATAATCCATTTTTGAAATGATGGTTCTATTTCTCATTAAACGATTCAAGGTAAATGTTTGTAGCATTATAGTATATGTTTGGTAGTTAAAGTGTATTTTGTTCTGAAATTGCCTAATAATTTGAGATGCCCATGCAGAAACTGGGTATGTGGCTGCTTCATCATGCCACTCCTTCCAGCACCGACAGATTGGAATCTTTTGTGGGTTGGGCGTATTGGATAAATGGAACATACATCATAGTCTGTAGGATATCGAAGGACCTTAATTATTTTGAGATATCAGAAAAAGCCTTCTTGCGTAATAATTTGGGACCAACTGTAGTGTTTTTGTGGAACTTTTCAATCTGTTCAAAATTAAATGTGCTATGCTGGAATTTGAAAAGAATACCATAACTGAGACGGCTTTACAAAATACCTTAAATCAGCTTTTGTATCAACAGTCCCAAGTACGGTGGATGGTATGGTGCAGCCCGTCTAACTTAAGCTGCACATCATGGGGTGCATGGTTCAGGAAAGCTGACTTTGAGCTTTATGGCTTCCAAGGCCAATAATTAGATTATGTTGGTGGTCAGTGGCAGCTGATGGTTTCAGTTGTGTACTGATGTCATGAAACACAGCAATACAAGGTCAGAGCAAATAATCTCTGGTGGTGTAACATTGCAGCATTGAGTTTTTGATATCTAACATATATGGTATCGATAGACAAAACTGAATTACTCTCTTTCAATCTCTCAAAAATGCACTTACCAATTTCATTTTAAAATCATTGAAGGGTGAAAGCACAGTAAAGGCCTCAATTGCGTTTTGATCAGATAAAAGTAAATTTAGGGTCCAAGAAACCAATTTCTGACATAAAGAAGAAACAGTGCAGTATTTAAGCTTAATGAACAAGTAAATCTGAGAACTTTAGGCATTTTTCATGAGCATACAATTAAAACCATGCTCTGGGCAGACCTTTAAAGTGGGTATAATTTGTCGATTTTAGCATGTAATAAGTGGCCCTTTTTCTGAAGCACCATCTATTGCAGCAATGCTATAGCCTAATATTTAGTTCACATTCTACCGGTGACACTATATGTTTACTGTACCTCCCTGGCCATCTGTAGGGACCATTGGCTGACTTTTCAATATATGATGATTATGGCAGCCATGACGTCCAAAGGAAAGATCTGCTTGTAACCATATTTTTGCAAATTTACAGTCAGGGGTTCAAAAGGCTGGCTGGAGGGTATTTTTATGTAATAATTAGCCAAATTTGGTGCTTTTGCCTAGATATGATATTGGCTTAGTGAATTTCAGCAAAAAAGTTCCAATGGCCACTGATGATTGTAAGATACAAGACGCTTTAATGGCTAAAATCGATGTCCGTCCATTACGTCCACAACTCATTTTTTGGTTATTTAAATGAATTAAAGACCAGATAACACGTCAACTGAGATGCAAATGCATGTCTATCTCTCTCTACCTATGTATGCAACTGAAAAATTAAAAAACACAATGAATTTAACTTATACACTGGACACCAGGCTAAAAAGTGTAAATGTCCGTCCATTACGTCCACAAAAATGTTCAAATTAGTCTGGGGACTGATATTTGGAGGTCTGGTATGTCACGAATAAAGCTGAGATACCATGTTCAGTGACAAATTTAGATTATTTTAGTGAATGCTGACAAGGTTCAAAAGTTGAATTTCTCACACTTCATGCAAACTGTCCATACCACATCAGCGAAAACTGTCGAAAAGCCAATGGTCCATTCCAGCAGAAAAACCTAGATTTTCATGGAACTTTCATAATGTAGTTCATAGCAGCCCAGCAAATACCTGTCTTGATTTATTAGACAAAGATAATTCTGTATTCTACTCATCAGTAGGTTCAAATTGATGTACTGCACTAGCACTTCTGATGAAAATAATTCTTAGGTCATAGGGGCCAAATATTGAGGCGCTTACCGTGCTTTCACCCTGAATCATTCTATGGATGTGATTTTCATAGTTATTGAATGTTAGATTTGCATGGTTTAAGTGTGGAAAAAGTGCTGGTCCCTCGCAATCTCTTTGTTGCTCTCTTGCGAAATCAGAAATATGCATCCTCAAAAGAAAAAAGAAAAGAAAATGATAGCCTTGGGATATTTTGACTTTTCTCTCTTTTCAAATCCTGTCAAGCAATCCATTTCAGCAGATATGATCAAGTTAAAGATAGATAGCCTTCTTCAGAATAATATCAAATATCCAACCCGGTGTGTTGTAATGTCATGAATTTGAGCTACTGTTTATTCAAATGTGTGATCTTGCATCAAAAGAAATGCCCTCAGTGTCATCATAGAAAATATAATATCAATGTCTGGGTCAATTGTATAATACAGATTAAATCTTCTTATATGTCAGCAAGGAGTGGCTGAAGTTCAGGAGCAGCACATATTGACGATTACATTTTGTCAGGCATGCAGTTTACAATATTTGTATTTTCCCAATAAGGTGCTGCTGAGGTGTCAAACACAAACGCACTGTCGCACTCACAATATGTGTATGACTGTATGTAAATCTTCCTGTCAATCCTTATATATATATATATATATGTAAATGACAGTTTTTCTCAAATTTTGTTTTTCCATACAAATCCACATTTCTCAATGCATCCCAACATCCCATATATCAATGTTCCTGTCTTCACCTACACTGCAGATTTTCATGTTACTGGCACTTTAAATCCATTATTTTTGCACCTATGACCATTTCCATTTTTTGGCATTTTCACACGAGAGCACAGCATCTGTCATTACCACATTAAACCAGACGGAGACTCCTTCAACTCTCACACTCTCGTGTTTTGGAGAGGGCAACACCTGCTATACTTTCACACACTGCTACTAATTTGTTGGCCCATCTCTTAATACCAAAAAGCATGGGGGGTCCTCTAGTGTACAATAAATCAGGATCAATATAAAATGTATGTTATTAGGTCTATTTTGTAAAATGCCTATATTGTTGATACAGTTATAGCTATATTGTTGACACAGTTTTAGCTATATTGTTGACACAGTTCTGAAGGTCTAATAGATTGTTTTGCCTCTTGTTTCTCGATCCATCAAATTGTCATTGGGGACGGGTACACTGAATCAAAAATAAATATGATGCCTTAGAGTTCATGCAAGACCAAATGCCTGACATTACTGAATTTTGTGACAACTGCGATGACTTTGACGAAAAAACTAAAACTGATAGAGAAAACCTCCCAAACATTTCTAAGGAAAACAATAACTTTGTAAGGCTTAGATTAATGCCAGAAAATGCTTCGTGATTCATGTCTCAGTTAGGCATTTCAAGGCATTATTGCTCTTTGCAACCCTTTTAAGGAAGGCGTAAATGGCACATTTAATTTTATCCTAAGACAGCCTTGTTTACAGGCAGAGCACAGATCAGAAACCTGTTTTTAAAAAAATTATCGGCAAAAGATCAAACTTGAGAGCCATTGCCAGAAATAAGTGGCAAGGATTAGGCCAGAACAGCTCAAGGTGCAACACATCTTAATTTGAAAATGCATTAATTTCTCCTTTCGATGCCATCGCATCATTATATAACACTTCTTCTTCATCCAGAAAATGTGATAAATGTGAGCTCATCCCTCACCTGTTGGTTCCCATGGGCTGCATCAGAGATGCTCCATTAAATTCAATCTTGAACAGAAAGTGAGAAGCGTTTCAATGAACACAAACAGCGAATGACAAAATGATCCTGAAATTATTTGTGAACCATCAAGAATGAGCACATCCTGATGTGAGTCTGTTGGACAAAAACCAGCATGATTTGGTTCTTCATATGGTTTTTTTAAAACTCAGCGTTGGAAGCAAAACAGGTATGCTGTGCAGTAGGGATACAACTTTTCAATTTTTTTCCTCAAAATCAATTTCCTGTGTCATAGCTGGATGAACTTTTGTATAAAAACCACTGTAGTTAAGTAATTTTTTAACTATCTTCAAAAAAGTTCACCCATGAACTCATGTTTGTATTGGCCATATTTATTATTGTCAGAAAATGGCAATTTTCCACTGATCGAGTGCTTTATTTCATCTCATAACTTTTTGTGCATTGAAGATATAGAAACTAAAGTAATGCCAAATTAAAGCATATGAAATTGGCTTTTCAGTGGGACCACATAAGCACTTAATATATGGCATATTACCTTGTACGAGCTAATATCATGCATTTTCCTTCCAATTGTATCATTTTTCTTTTGAAAATGTAATGGATTTGTGAACTCTTTTGCAGAGAATTTTGCTTAAGCATTACCAGAGATTCCTGATGAAAAGCACAATGCAATATTACTATTCCATGCCACCATATATTAACAAAATTAAATTGACGTGAGGATGACACTCCCTGATTGCACACTCAGTTTCTAATCTTATTTAGTCAAATTTATGTAGTGCTGGTTAAAATGTTGAGAGTCATACATGAGATCACATATGAAATGGAAATACGGAAGTACAGGAACAGAGCTCAAAATTGTTTTCACAATTGGAAAGGGGTTTTTCGCCCTTTTGAAACTCATCTATGAGGCACTCAAACTTACAAGGACAGCCGATAACTGAAGTCTGGCTAGCAAGTCTACAAATAAAACTAAAAGAATGACTTCCCAATGAAAGGTACAGTGTTGACTTCTCTGGCAAACGATGGCTTTTTACTTCAAATAAGTTAAAAACGTTCCTGATAATTCAAATTTTTTCGATTGTTGTTGATCCAAGTTGATGACGTGAACCAAAGAAATAAGGATGTTTTTTATAGTAATCGTTGCAAGATGCAACCCTGGAGGCTAAAGCTCATTTTGAATTTACAAGGCTTAATTGGGGAAATACCGCAGGTCCCTGCAGTGCTCCCTTGCGAAATCAAAAGGAGAAAGAAAGGGATGGGATGCATAAGTTTCTCTCACTATACAAAAGATGTCAATATCACAAGGAAAAAGGCTATTAAGAGATAGTCTTGGGACATGTGTGTGTGTGTGTGTATGTGTGTGTTTGTGTTTGACACCTCTGCAGCACCTTATTGGGTTATATAGAGGCTTGCTCAGGTGTTATTTGTCTTTGTTCATTGTCCACATAGTATGTCTGCACTGTTAGAAATTTCAGTATAATCAATGGTTTTATTCCGTAATTTATACGGTCAAACGGCCGTGATCATGAAACTGTAGAAATTACAGCTTTCTTGTTGTTATTATAACGTGTTTTATGAATTCACGGTTTAAAAACTGTAACTGAAGACTTAGCCTTGTTTTTGTTTTCTGTGCCCTTAAAGAAGCTTTATTGGCAATGCCTTAAGGTGTTTAAACTTAAGAGCAGTCATTTAATCTCTGGAAGCAGGACTGATGAGACTCATAAGCAAGGTAAGATTACTATTATTTATTCATTTAGCATGCATGATAATGCTAAATTATATTTAATTGCCTATTATTTGATAACTACTGTAATGGTTGTATTGAGGTAATAAAATGGTATGGTTCCATAGCCGTACCGGAGGGGGGGGGCAGGGGGGCGATTGCCCCCCAAAAGTTTGGGAAGCAGTAAGATTCGGGTAAAAGGGCTAAACAATTTGGGCAGATGATTTAATTAAAAATATTGAAAATTAAAAGTTTCCTGGTAATTTCATTTGAAATTGCATTAAATTTATATCTTTAAATTCGGGCAGATGTCGCTCGCCCCGCCCCCAAAAAAATGCGCGCCCGGTACGTCTATGTATGGTTCCACAACCCACAATATTTTTTGTGAGTGATATTCCTTGATGAGGATGAATGGGGCTTTACGTCCTCTATTTATGCACTAGTCTTGATAGGTTAATTAGCACAGGAGTAGGACAAGTGGCTCTGCAGGAGCTGAAGTGGAACCCTGGACCCATTGATTGCCAGCCCAACACTCTACCACTGAGCTAATCCTCCCCCTCCTTAACGAGGGGGAGGGTTGGTCTAGTGGTAACGTGCTGAGCTGCCAATCACTTGGTCCAGGGTTCGAATCCAGCTCTTGCTGGGTCACCCTGGCCTATGTTGGACGGCTGTTTCAATTATCCTTCGCCTCATTGCCGTGGCCTCCCCTGTCCTTATTAGCCTACCAAGTGCATAAATACATGTCGTAAATCCCCAATCATCCATCCACCCTCTCCTTAACGGACTCATTTACTAATCAGTATGAATAAATTATCATCACCCTGTAGACCAGAATAACCCAAATGTTACATTCTAATTTGTCTACAATGTTTAAATATTAATAGGCCTACTATGTAAAATATTTTAATTTTATTGTTTTTCTCGCACCATTTATTATTTATTTAAATAATTTATTTGTCATTATTTTACGTTTTACATGTGATTATATTTTACACAACTATCAATATGATTTTAAAATAGCTTTGCAGTGAAAGTGTCACTTAAGGACTGTGGTCTGGGTTTCTTTGGTCATGTTTGCAGACTTAAGACTTAAGCACCGAAGGCAATCAACTCAATAGCAAACTATCAACAACAAACTTCTAAGTCTATACAAGTTAAAGAGTGTTGTCTAATTTTCAGATTCAAGACAGAGGCTGATTGTGTGAAGTACATGTGTGTGTTAATTGTGCAATGCTAGTTCATGGAGAGGCCTTTCATGATTGTGTTTCTTCAGGTCTTTGAAGCTGTCAACTCTTGCAAGGTTAGTGACACAACAATATTTTTATGTCTGCTCTCCTTTTCCTCCAAATAATTAATGCTCAAAAACTCACTCATAGTTATATACTATGTCTGCCCTCAACTAGTGAAATATAGCAAAGTAATTTGTTAGTAATCACTGGGGTTTGCAATATTTCACATAATTATGATATTTGCATTAATTTCCAAATGTAATTGCATGTTTTGCAACAGTTTAACTTCTAAATTCTCTTGGCTTATTTTGCAAAGCTATAATTATGAATATCCAATGGTTTTTAGCTCATCTATTTTCTTTGAAAATGAAGAGCTATTGTGGTCACTCGATCTTCGGCGTCGTCGGCGTTGTCCTGGTTAAGGTTTGTGTGAGTGTCCATTTGTGACCTTAGTTTTCCGCTTATGGCATGAATATGAATTTGGTGAAGGTATGGGGCTATAGGTATGGATTGGGAACATGTAGAGAAATCCAAGATGGCTGCCATTTTGTGGCGGCCATTTTCGCAGCCATCTTTCTTCATTCTTAACTGCCCATTGTGACCTTATGATTTCACATGCAGTTATGAAATTTGGTACAGGTATGGGCCTGTGGGTATGGATCGGGAGCATGTTGAGAAATCCAAGATGGCAGCCATTTTGTGGTGGCCATTATGGCAGCCATCTTCATTCTTTAACTGCTCATTCAGACCTTAATATTTCGCTATGAGTTATGAAATTTGTTACAGGTATTTGCCTGTGGGTATCGATCAGGAGTATGTTGAGAAATCCAAGATGGTGGCCATTTTGACAGCCATTTTTCTTCATTCTTGAACTGCACATTGTGACCACAATATTTCGCTTAGAGTTATGAAATTGGTACAGGTATTGGCCTGTGGGCATTGATCGGGAACATGTTGAGAAATCCAAGATGGCAGACATTTTATGGTGGCCGTTTTGGCAACCATCGTTCTTCATTCTTAACTGCCCATTGTGACCTAATGATTTCACATGCAGTTATGAAATTTGGTACAGGTATGGGCCTGTGGGTATGGATCGTCAGTATGTTGAGAAATCCAAGATGGCAGCCATTTTGTGTTGGCCATTATGGCAGCCATCTTCATTCTTTAACTGCCCACTCTGACCTTAATATTTCACTTACAGTTATGAAATTTGTTACAGGTATTGGCCTGTGGGTATGGATCAGGAACATGTTGAGAAATACAAGTGGGGGGCCATTTTGGCAGCCATCTTTCTTCATTTCTTGAACTGCCCATTGTGACCGTAATATTTCGCATAGAGTTATGAAATTTGTTACAGGTATTTGCCTGTGGGTATCGATCGGGAGTATGTTGAGAAATCCAAGATGGTGACCATTTTTTGGTGGCCATTTTGGCAGCCATCTTTCTTCATTCTTGAACTGCACATTGTGACCACAATATTTCGCTTAGAGTTATGAAATTTGGTACAGGTATTGGCCTGTTGGCATTGATCGGGAACATGTTGAGAAATCCAAGATGGCAGACGTTTTGTGGTGGCCATTTTGGCAGTCATCGTTCTTCATTCTTAACTGCCCATTGTGACCTTATGATTTCACATGCAGTTATGAAATTTGGTACGGGTATGGTTCTGTGGGTATGGATCGGGAGCATGTTGGGAAATCCAAGATGGCAGCCATTTTGTGTTGGCCATTATGGCAGCCATCTTCATTCTTTAACTGCCCACTCTGACCTTAATATTTCACTTACAGTTATGAAATTTGGTACAGGTATTGGCCTGTGGGTATGGATCAGGAACATGCTGAGAAATACAAGTGGGGGGCCATTTTGGCAGCCATCTTTCTTCATTTCTTGAACTGCCCATTGTGACCGTAATATTTCGCTAAGAGTTATGAAATTTGTTATAGGTATTTGCCTGTGGGTATCGATCGGGAGTATGTTGAGAAATCCAAGATGGTGGCCATTTTGTGGCAGCCATTTTGGCAGCCATCTTTCTTCATTCTTGAACTGCACATTGTGACCACAATATTTCGCTTAGAGTTATGAAATTTGGTACAGGTATTGGCCTGTGGGCATTGATCGGGAACATGTTGAGAAATCCAAGATGGCAGACGTTTTGTGGTGGCCATTTTGGCAGTCATCTTTCTTCATTCTTGAACTGACCATTGTGACCTTAGTATTTCACTTACAGTTATGAAAGTTGGTGCAGGTATTGGCCTCTGGGTATTGATCAGGAACATGCTGAAAAATCTAAGATGGTGGCAAATTTTTCAGCCATCTTTCATTTCTTGAATTGCCGATTGTGACCTTAATATTTCACTTGGAGTTATAAAATTTGGTACATGTATTGGCCTGTGGGTATTGATCGGGAACATCCAAGATGGCAGCCATTTTGGCAGCAGTCTTTCTTCATTTCTTGAACTGCCCATTGTGATCTCAATATTTCGATTAGAGGTATGAAATTTGGTACAGGTATTGGCCTGTGGGTATGAATCAGGAACATGTTGAGAAATTCAAGATGGCCACCAAAATAGTCTCTTTAAAATGGCTGATATCCTTGAACTGCCCATTGTGACCTTGCTACTTTGCTTAGAGTTTTGAAAGTAGATATAGTTATTGGCCTGTGGGCATGGATCAGGAACATGTCAATAAATCCAAGATTGTGGTAATTTTGGCAGCCATATTTCTTCATTCTTTAACTGCCCATTGTAGCCTTAATATATCGCTTAGACATATAAAATTAGCTACAGGTATTGGCCTGTGGGTGATAATCAGGCACACATTGATTGATTTGACATTAACAGACAAGCGTTTAAACCGCTTGCGGTTCTGGTTAAAAAATAACCTTGATTGCTAGTCAATCTCCCCACAAGCATCGCACCCTCCCTCCTACTGTCCGTCACTCTCACTGGTCAATCTTGCCTTCTCTCCATTGCCCTCTGCCTTCACCCTATCCTATGTGCCCTCTGCCTTCATTCTATCCTATGTGCCCTATGCTATCTCCCCTGTCATCCCCTCATTTTCCATCTTTCCCTCTCCTCTCAATCCCCTTTCCCTTCTTCCTCTTTTCCTTCTTTAAATAATCTTGGTTGCTCGCTGGTGAATCTCAATCTTTCTCTTTCTCCTTCATCCCCCTCTTCTCTCCTTTTCCCTTCCTTCTTTCCTCTTTTCCTTCTTTTATTCTCCCACCTCCTTCACTTCCAAACTTCTCCCTCTTTTCTATCACAGTCTGACGTACCTAAATCCTCTTTCTGTTTTCCTTCAATCTCCTCTTTCCTGCCTTCATATGGGGTGGGGAGAGGGTTATGTTTTAAGCATAAGCAATTAAAAGTGTTGTAAATTTTCAGATTCAAGACAGAGGCTGATGAAGTACATGCGTCTTGTGCAACACCAGTTGATGAAATTCATGGATAGGTCTTCCATGATTGTGTCTTCAGGTCTTTCAAGCTGTCTACTCTTCCAAGGTCAGTGGCAAATTGATCCCAACAGTAGATTCATGCCAATTTAATGAAATATAGCGTATGAATCTCCAACTAATCGGTGAGGTTTGCATTATTTCACATATATTTGTATTAATTTTAAAATGTAGTTTTGTGACGGTGTAACTTATAAATTTTCCTCGCGTAATTCACGAAGTTATAAATACGGACATGCAATGTTTTTAAAAACAGTCTTGAATGCTGCCTCATCAATATCCCCTCTGGCATCTGTCTACCTCTCCATCCGCAACCCCCTCCCCTTCAACCACTCCCAATCCTATCCCCTCTCCCCTTTGCCACCTGTCCCTCCTTATTCCCTTTCCCCCCAGCCCCCACCCTCTCCTCTCCTTTCCTTCTTTATTTCTCGTGCCTTTCTGTTGCTGTGTAGCCATTTCAAAATAGGTAAAGGTTATTAACCACAAGAGAGGAAATATGTTATTTATCACCCGGGTGCTTTAGATGTAATAAACACATTCCTGATACCATATTGAATAACCCACTTAAGCCGCGAGACATTCAGTCGAACTTGAGATAAGTGGACAACAAAGAATATGAATGGGATAAGATTTTGTTGCTGGCTGGTCTACCTCTCTTCTCTCCTCTCTCCATCTCCTCAATCCCTCTCCTCTCTCCCTCTCCTCTCCTCTCTTCCTCTCTCCCTCTCCTCTCCTCTCTTCCTCTCCTCTCCTCTCTCCATCTTCTCCCTTTCTCTCCTCTCTCCCTCTCCCCTCTCAATCCCTCCCCTTCTCCCCTTCTCCTCTCCTCTCCCTCTCCTCTCCCTCTCCTCTCCCTCTCCCTCTCCTCTCCCTCTCCTCTCCCTCTCCTCTCC
The DNA here is from genome assembly GCA_026936325.1 of Platynereis dumerilii. Taxonomy (NCBI): domain Eukaryota; kingdom Metazoa; phylum Annelida; class Polychaeta; order Phyllodocida; family Nereididae; genus Platynereis; species Platynereis dumerilii. The sequence goes on from JAPTHN010000292.1 coordinate 196,938, forward strand.
CTCTCCTCTCCCCCTCTCCTCTCTCCCTCTCTCCTCTCTCCTCTCTCTCCTCTCTCCCTCTCGTCTCTCCTCTCTCCCTCTCGTCTCTCCCTCTCGACTCTCCCTCTCGCCTCTCCCTCTCGCCTCTCCCTCTCACCTCTCCCTCTCGCCTCTGCCTCTCGTCTCTGCCTCTCGTCTCTGCCTCTCGTCTGTCCCTCTTGTCTCTGCCTCTCGTCTCTGTCTCTCGTCTTTGTCTCTCGTCTTTGTCTCTCGTCTTTGTCTCTCGTCTTTGTCTCTCGTCTTTGTCTCTCGTCTTTGTCTCTCGTCTTTGTCTCTCGTCTGTCCCTCTCGTCTGTCCCTCTCGTCTGTCCCTCTCGTCTCTCCAAAAGATATTCTTAAGCAGTGGTTAAGACGTCACCCGCATTGCACTGCCATTGCAGCTGCCTGATGTCAAAATCGAACAAGAGCCCAAACAATGTCAATGTGTTGTCGTGGTTGCTTCATGATGACTTCACATTTTTGTAATGGCAGGAAAAACTCTTTTAAAGTGACACTTTTGACTTAAACCAGGGGGTGGGGGGCAGGGAGAGGGTTGGGTAGTGGAAAGGGAGGCAAGCCCATCCCCCCCCAGCCATCCTTGCCCTCCCCTCCCCTGTGAAGACTGATAATTATCATTTGGCAATTCTTGATTACTTTTCAGATGCTATATATTATGATCCAACAAATTTCTGCATTTTGTTTAGTTTCTTGTGCCTTTCAGCATGATGATGAAAAAGCACTTGCCCCACTCCAGGAAATTATCTGGCTAAGGCTATGCCACTGCAGTATTGAAATAATATAACAACATGACAAAACCACTCGAATCTGGGTCACAATCAGGATATTGTTATGTAGTGCTCGAATGGGTAGTTAATTTTTTCGCCTGATTTAAATATTATTGGAAAATTTTTTTTCAACAAGACCACTTAAATACAGAACCATGATGTACCCATGGAGCAACAATGGTCATGACATCACAATTGCATTATTTGGGCCGCTGTTTTGTGACGTCATCAGGCATCTGATTCTGCAATGCTGGTGATGTCATAACTATGTTTGACAGTGATTCTAAAAACATCATAGGTCCTGATATTTAGGCTGTAGGCCTAAACAATTTGATGATATTCATAGCCAACCAGCTGGAAATGCTTCAATTATGCCTTCTCTTGTATCAAGTGAAAAAATATTTGTCTCTTTGTTTACAGGAACATTTGAGCAGACTAGAGGTGGCAGAAGAACGAGGAGTGCCAGTATCACCAATGATAGTTTGATATGGTAAATATGCCTTTTTTAGATGTCATTGATAAAGCCTGGCTACTTTGAAATAATGCCTAAACACTAAACAGGTATCATTTGTACATGTACACTCAACAAAAAAACAAACACCCCCCTTCATTTTTTCTAATAATTTGTATGATTTTTTGGGCCAAAACTAATTAAACAGTAGTGATCCTATTACGAAAATGTATCTATGTGAAAATAATTGAAGTGCGACCATTTCCTCTTTACCTTTGACCTCGTTTATCATATTTGGGTATATTTTTTAAATGCCCATACCCACATCTCACTAAAAGAATTCATCTGGAAAGTGATCTGTAGCTATCAAAAATAAAGCATAATGTCACCATTTTTTCATTTTTTATGGCTCTTTGATGCACAATGCAAAATGACACTTAGATTTTTTTGGTGAGATGTGGGTAATCTGGTTATGGGGCCATTTTAAAAAAAAATCCAACTTTGATAAACAAGGTAAATGTTCCGGAAATGGTCCCGCAAGGTAGAAGGTAAATGTTAGGGAAAAACGGTCGCACTTGAATGATTTTCGGCACATTTTTATAATAGGATCAACACTGTTTAATTGGTTTTGGCAAAAAAAAAATATCTCACAAATTATATCCAAAAATGAAGTGGTACGTTTATTTGTTGAGTGTACAGTAGCAAGATTTTATACCTACCCTGAAATGTGGCTGAGTGGTTTAGGTGCCCGCCAGAAGGTCTTTGCCTGCCTGGGTTCAAAATTTTGAGCTGGATGTCATTCAGTGCCACATTGTATCAATGCTTAACACGGGTTATCCTAAAGTGGTTAACTCCCATAACTTTACTTTTAACAGGGTTACTGTGAAAATAACTTAGCAATGTTTTATGCTGACCTCATGTTGTATATAATGACTAAATCATTTTCCCAGTAACCCGTTAAAAGGTAAGTTATATGAGACGTTAAGTTGCTGGCCCCTTGTATCAGTGTCTGTGCTGGGCAAGTAAAAGATGCCTCACATGGGTTAAATGTATAACATGTTGAGGGCATTTGCTCTCTCTCCCATCTCATCAATCAACCCTCGTGAGTGTCCAGAACTGGGCTTAGAGGGCTGCACTTACCATACCTATCTATCTATCATAATGCTTTATCCCACTGCGACCATGACTACCTTATGATTTCTACCCAACCAATTTTGACTTGATCAACCATTTCTTGAACACCTTAAATATTTGTGAATCAGTGCAGACATTGTATTGTTGTTTGTGTGAACCTCCTCCCTCTCCCCAGCTATTGGTTATCTAACCATTTTCCTTTTGTTCCAGGTGTCATGTCTGCAACTGATTTCTCACTGCTGGTAGACAATAGAGTTGTGATAGAAAAAATGAAGACTTTCTACGATGCTATGGCACGACTTTTTGCCTCTTACTACAATGCTACGTCGTGAATATCGCATTTCCTCCAGAAGTGCAAACAAGCATCGAATTTATCGTGCAGAGGTAACATTATTCTATCTATCTGATGGTTGGACTTTAAAAGGTACAGTGCTTGATAGGCCTGTAACTGAAGGCAATCAAGTGACAATGCATTTTTCATTAGCAAAACCATAAGAGGGTAAATATGTTATAGTAACTGACAGTAATACTGACTTCTCTGAATTAATAAATTGAGGCTAAGAGGACACTGCTTGGCTATTTTTTGCAAACTTGAAAATGTGGAAGATATAACAATAATAAATAAACCCAACAGAATATCAAACAAAATGGGTAATTTTTGTAAAGCTTTTACATTTTGAATTTTTGTGTTTCAGTGTTTCTTCAAGATAAACCTGGAGCGAGTGAAAGGAAAGAAACACACGACGATTAATCGGAAAGTTTTGAACTTTGTCAATGAAATGGCAACTTTTTTTATAACCACTGTCATTTTGGCAAATACAATAATGTATGCTGGCATTATTTTGAGTGAACATACAAAGATAAATTTAAAAATAATTCTTTAGATATTGCATTCTTGTCCTCTGGAGTCATGTTCATGAAAAAAGTGACATTAGATGGAATTGTTTGAAATATTTACTATGAAAAATTGTGTAGGCCTATCAAGCTAATGAGGAAACGATACTGTTTATATAGTCTAAATGTATGAACAACATGTATGGACCTTGGACAGCATATGGTATACAGTGTGTTCTCAAAAATATAGAATGCTGACTTTAATATTAAGACACATTTATTTAATATTAAGACAAATTTATTTAATTAAATTCATCAGAAGAATCGATGTTCTGTGGAGATGTTCACAACTATTTAGTGAAATAATGTTATTGTGTGAAGCAGCCAATAAGTATCCTTTGATGTTGTTTATAGTCTACAAATTCAATATATTGGAAACAATGTGTTTTTACAGATATAATGCAGATTTCAATATTTAAGACACACTATCGAATTTGGTTCATCAAAAGAATTGATGTTCTATGGAAATGTTGTCACCTATTTTGTGAAATGATGCTATTGTGTGAAGCAGCTAATCAGTATCCTTTAATGTTGATTATAGTCTACATATTCAATATATTGGAGGCAATTTGTTCTTACATGTATAATGTAGACTTTAATATTTTCATCAAAAGAATTTATTTTGTGTAGAAATGCTGCCGTCTTTAGTGAAATAATGTTATTGCATGAAGCAGCTAATCGGTTAATAGACTATATAAATTGTAAGATGAACATTATGTTAATACACTCTGGATACAGTTTGTTATTGAAGCTTGTAAATTAATAGTAAGACATCTTGCATGATCCTGTCTTTTATTTGATATATTTGTGATTCTACCATAATAAAGAAGTCCGATTTATACAGGTTTATTTGTTTTGATGAGCACACAAACCGTAACAACCGCATACAGCTTTCATTCTTTGACGCCTGTCCCTGCAATTGGGAGCAGGCTTTTTCAATGCACTCCTGGTAAAAGCCGCAGACTCTCTTGGTTCCTTACAGTACATACATACATGCTATGTGCCTTTTATATAACCAATTGAATGGGCAATTATTTCCAGCCTCACGTACTGTTGGGATGGTTTGCACCTCTGCTACTGTTAAATCTTTGAATGATTATATAATAACGAGGAATGTGAAATTTCCATACTTCATGGAAGTATTTTCCACATGAAATCTGCAGTGGATATTACATCATGTTGGTCGTAATATATCAAAATTATACGGACACATACATTTGATGTTACCTTAAAAGGTCCGTAAAATGCAGTGCTGTGCAGAAAAATTTACAATAATAATGGCTGTGAATTTTACGATCAAATTGCTGTAAATTTCACAAAACCCAGGTGGTTTACTTCAAAGACATCCATTTTTCCTTGTACAATTCACGGCACAAAGCCTGTTAATTTTACGGTTTTTATCTGTGAACTTAACATGTGTGTGTAAACCTTCTACAGGTCCCCGTATATTTTACGGTTTTCTTTTGGCAGGAAAAACTGCCGGTCATTTGACCGTAAAATCTACGGAAATTTCTAACAGTGTGTGTTTAAGGGACTAACTTTGTAAGTTGGTGAAGAAATTATTTACAGATTTTCTGGGCTACTTTTAGGGCAGTGGCTAACAGGTTGAGGTGGATAAGAAGGATCAGAGCCCCTGCTCCTTCTTCAGTAAATTTGTAATTTTTAGTCTTCGGACATAATAGCTAGGCTATTATCATGGACACAATAACAACTCATGAACAAAGCGTTAATCTTAAGTTGCATGTCAAGGAACAGGGACTTTTGGATACCTTTTTGCAGCTTTTCACGATTATGTGTTTGTTGTCAAGAGAATTTAAAATGTGTGACAAAAATGAAAAATGTATATATAGTCCAACGGTATAAACTGAAACTCGCCTGCATGCTTGGCATCATGCAACTTCAACAAGACTAAAGAGTGTGAAACAACTGATCAACATTGATTTCCCTGTTAGGCTGGATCAAACCATGGCATTACTGTTGCTAATGACCTGTTGTCAGGCATTGTGCCAGAACTTTGCTCAATGAGAGTCTCATAAAAATTATCATCTGGTGAAAAGATGACACATTATATGAAACCAAGGTGATCAACGACAAATATTACAGCAATTTAAGTAGTATTTATTCTGTTTTGCACTCAGCTGTTGTATCGACGGACCTATGTACAGCAGATGGCATGTTCCAGAGCTCCAAATATAGCGGGGCAGATTTGTCATGAAAAGGGGAGAAATATTTCATTATACATAGAAGCATGAAACTTGGCATATCGTTTAAAAACATCTTAAAGAATAAATTTAGATAGGGAGCCACTTCAGATTTGACCTGGTTGACCATTGGCAGCCATTTTCCAAAATGGCGGCTAATTCTCTCATTTTCCTGCTTTCTGTGAAGTGCCTTCTGTTTGACCATATGAAAACAGTGGTCACTATTTCTTCTAAAGATCTAAAAAACACTATCAATTGATTCCTGGGTTGAACTAAGGAATTTTAGGGTGGTCAGGGTCCATTTTGTTATAACTGTTGAAGAAAATGCAGCAATTTCATGGTTTTCCATAATTCTATGGAATCGCAATTAATATTTGAATAGACTACATATTTGAATTCCTTGTAAGAAGACCTTTCAAATGAATGGTAGCATCATAGGTTTCCTCGAATTCTTTGTCAAAATGAACCTCAGAACCGAAATCTTAAAAAACTTAAAATTTAAATTTTTTCCATTTTCACTCCAAATTTACAAAACCCTTTAATGCAGAATTGGCGAAACCACGCACCACCGCGAAAATACAGTAGTTGAGTTGATAATTCTACCAAAATGGATTCTAGAAAGCCTGAAAATAGTTTAGGCTACTAAAAATGTTGTAGTAAGGTTCTGAATATCTAGAGAAGGAATAACAAACACTATTTGCATGCATTCTATTTATAGGAACTACACAGAAAGCAGCAAAATGGAAGAATTGGCGGCCATTTTGGAAAATGGCTGCCAGTAGCCATCTTTGCTAAATCTGAGGTGGCTCCCTATCCAATTATATTTGTTGAGATGTTTTTTAGGTGTGCGCCAAGCTTCATGCTTCCATGTATAAATGCACTTTTTTTTCACATACCTGCCCTGCTAATAATGGTGTGTATGGTTCAATCGAGCTGACTTTGAGCTCTGCGACCTCCAAAGCCAATAATCAGATTATGTTTGTAGCCAGTGCCTGTGAATTGTTTTATTTGTGTACTGATTCAATACAATCAATAAACCAACGAGAAACATAGACAACCTTTATGGTTTATTAAGTGTTGCAATGTGAGACCCTAGAGGCCTGAGCTCATGTTGAATTTACGAACTCCAAGTGTGAAAAAACTTCAGCTCCTGGTGTTGCTCCCTTGCGAAATCAGAAACATGCTCAAAGGAAAGAGAACAAAAAGAAATAATGCGCAGTTGCTCAGAACAAAAAGTTTCAGTATAATCAGGAAAAAGCATATCATGAAATAGTCTTGGGACCTTCTGCTTTTCAAATTGCGCCCAGACAGCAATGCCATGAGACATGATTATGCTTCAGCATGTTCAAAGGACTGTCTTTGGATTGTGAAATACCTTCACAGTGCGTTTGTGTATAGGGTCATGAATTTCAACCAATGTTTGTTTATTTAGAAGGATGACATTTTATGTATGCGAACAAGCTTATTTCTGAACATTTTTCCAAAGATGAAGCGTGACATCATTGACACATTGTAAAGAGTCATTTTGAGAAAAAGGTCAATTTATGATTAAGCTGGAGTCTGAGTTGTACGGCCATGAACTAATCGGGAGTTGAACTCAAAAGAAATGTTGTGATGTTATAGCCATGCCCTGGCTCATTCTGTGGTTTGCTGGATGAGTGAAATGGCTTGTCAAGTGATTCATCTGAAATTGGAAAACCTGCAACAACATTGCGAAACGGTGATAAACATACATGAACAGCCACCTCAAGAATGAAATTGAAGAATTTGTGTTCAAACGATGTTTGGTTGCTGAGATATCATCCTTTCAACAAAAACAAGTGTTCGTGTCTGACGTGACTGGCACTGTAGATGTCTCTTTAGCTCAATACAAAACATGAAGCTCCTTTTGGCAAAATCAGATTACCTTGTGTAATCCAAGCTAAGCTGGGTAATTCAGGCCCAAATTGCACCTGGCAAGCCCTTAATGCACACTTTATACCACCTTTGTGAGAAGTAATGTTATCTTTTGCAGCTGGAGGACATCCTGTGATGCTATTATCTGCCTCGACAATTTGATTTGGATATTCAAGACCAGTTTTTTGGGTATATATTGACATCTTAATCATAAATATTTAACAAGCAAAAATATTACACCAGAGAACCATTTGCAGTTAATGAAACAATGAAAATGCTTTTAGCTCTACATTTTCAGGGGAAAGGGAGCTGTCAGCTCAGCACATCTCTACACACCTCCTCCCTTCCTTGCCATCACCTTGTGATAAATTTGGGCCCATCTTTTAGCTATCTCGTCTCATGGGCTGCTTTAGAAACACACCATTAAACCGCACCACAGTGACAAAATGAGGACGCATCTTATTTGGCAACAGCACAGAAGAGAAGCATCACTGCTCCTGAGAAACAATCTGAAGAGCGGTTTTTGATAGCAAACAAAGATGTTCCAGAATCAAGAATGCTTCTATTGTAACTTCCGTAAACACTAAATGAATGTCTGAATATTGAATTTACTTCTTGAGGGTGGCATGGTCCCTATGAGGCTTTGCATCCGAAAAGTGTTAATGTATTCCCAGCTTCCGAGACTTCCGGCAAGGCATCTTTTGTTTAACTATCCAAAGGATTCAGCTTTGAAAGATTTCTGGTCTATTTAGATTAAAGATGCAAAGGATATCCTCTCAATGTAATTTTTTGTCATTTTTTATTCTTTGGCATGCATTTTTCTACTTTTTTTTTCTGAAGTTGTCCAAACGTCAAAAAAAAGGTATTCTAAGTGTTACAATACAACAAAATCTGATAAAATATAAAGAAAACCATTCACTTTCAGAATAATGTTTTTTGCAGTCCTTTCAGGAATTAAATGCAGGTAAAGCTGATACAATGCAATGACGGCTTCATGACAATCAGGCCGATTCACAATTTTATATGTAGCAGACAACATTAATTCTAAAAGAAATATAGGCAATGATTCACCAAATGCGTACTGTGTGTATTGCGTTTTACCTCAAGAAGATCCCTCAGTCCTCAAACTTGTAAGTTGTAGCTGTTCACATTTTAGTAATGCGCTTGCCCCTGATCATGATTAGCTTGAGCTAAATGGGTATTTGGCTAAAGGCAGTGATTATCATTGTGCTTGCCGTTCAATATTAATCAGTGCAAACTACACAGGATTCAAAAGATCTGTCATTCACCTCGCCCCGATGTTCACATGTTAAATCCACTTTCCAGGGTTGCATGTGGCATGGTATACCCCACTTTAGACCTCTCCAAAATAAGACTTTTTTGCATTTCAATGCCTGTTTGTAACTTTTCCCATGCTTTTGAACATGGGAAAGCCAAATATGTCAACCATTTTGGTCTGAGATGATGGGAAGCATTGCCGCAAGGGCCTTGAAGTTTTATCATATTTTATGTTAGAAATCTGTCAAAATCGCCAACTTTTTAGGCACATTTTTTACCATACCTTTTTACCTAAAGAAGATAGAGCCACACAAATGGTACCAAATGGAAGCTACTAAAGTGGGCTATATGACACAGTAACATTCATATTCACTTTATATGATTTTGAGGTTATAAAAAGCCAAAATATGCTAAAATCTTGAAAAAAAGTCTCGCAACTTGGCATGCTTTGGCCATAGATATACATAGAATTTCACAAACTCAGCTAACACCAGGTTTTATGTAAAGTCTGGTCTTTAGTATATTTCCTACTGCATATTACTGGCATTCTGTCACTGAAATTGGGTATTTCTAACCAGGGCTAATGCTTTCACTGGTCTACACTCTGTTGGTGAATTCTGGCCGATGGTAATGTTGCTGAACCAAATCTGTTAAACATGTTAAACAGAATTGATGTCTCATGTTTAGTTGAAGGACTTTCACATTATACAGCATGGTCAGGAAGACTACAGTTGTGAAATAAGGGATTAATTAGGATCATAAGGATATCATAACAACATACATTTTACATTTGATGATACACATTTATGCAAACTTACACCTTTTTCCATGGCTAATAGCTTGACAGTACTAAGAGCACATAAGGTATTGACAAGCAACAAAATTAAATTGTGCATATTAATATTGAGTTTTAAAACTGTTTTACTGTCTGTCACATGTATTGATTGATTGATTGATTATTTATTTCCACGATTTTTTTGAAATATATACAAAATATATAAGAAGTGGAGGAGATTCCCCAAGACCAGAATTGATCGCTTGTAGCATTACCCATCCATATGTAATGAACTGATTTAGATAAAAATTTGTATAGAGCATCTTCATGGAACAGAAGAATAGGAACCCTTATCAATATAAAAAGATCAGAGCAATCTGATACACAATACCATTACATAGGAAGAAGTGAAAGGTTGTTCCAACATGTTCATTGCATTGAATGCCCATGCATGATAAATATATTAATAGGCCTAAATGAAATCACCTAATTCAAGTAGATAAAACTGTCCCACGAAAAACTTGGGCTGGTTGCAAACCTGGTAAAGTGGCAAACCTCACTGAATTACCCACTAGTTGGTTATGTTCCTTGTAGTACAAAGCCAGAAGGAGATCACAGTATGTATAACAATCATTTGCAATAGAAACCTTCATTCAAGAAAATTGAGTAAATTCGTGGCTCATAAATGGAAATGAGTGCTCCTAGCAGCTCATGCAAACAACAAACTTGATGTACCTTTATAAGTCCTTTCACTCCTTTGTGTTTATAAGCCTCACTTTTCTGAAATGTGCATTCTCCTTTTCCAGTCAGTTGTACCATCCACTGCTTGGGCAGACCGAAGAACCATGTCAAATAGGTGATGCCTCCTGTGTGTTCACACTATACACCAGTATTGATGCACCATTACAAGAGAGCCAGTTATCCTCAGTGAAAGGCTTCTTCCAAACTTGAGCTTGTTGCAGTTAGTTGCGAAACACTTACCGTTTGCAAATTTGTTATGCAAAATTTTTTCACTGCGAAAAATGTACTCTGTGACTCATGGTAGCCGATGATGTGTCCTCATCAATCATTTAACATGGGAGCCATGGAAGTCTCTTGATTAATCATGATCAAGTAGACTAGAAGAGGCAATTGTATTCAAATGTCATAGTATAAGTTAGAACCAGACAATACGGTATCTGACTGACTCAGACGTTCTACTCATCTTATGAACTTATCATTTTCACAAAATAAACAATCTGATTGTTTGTTTGCTGTCCACAACAAGCTGTATCAGTCTCCTTAGATCAAATTAACATTGAAAGTAGTGGGTATGATCATGATAAATCATCAATATGATGACTCACAAAGTGCCATTTTCACAACGCAACAGTTCACTCTTTTTGCAAAACAAATTACTGACTGCATTGGCTCTAATATCCATGTGTGCTTTTATAAAGAATGTTGTCAACATTCTGAGACAGATAGCAACCCAACTAAATCAAAACTAATGCACATTTACTCTTGGGTTACCAATCTATATTATTTTGTGTCCTTGGAAAAATTCATTTTTACGCTGAAAGTGTATAATCTAAGAATGTCTGCATGACATATTTATGATCTTAATTAATTCTTTATTTCACAACTGTAGTCATGAGATCCTGACAATTCTGCATCTTGTGAATTTCTGTAAACCAAAAAAAAAAATATTAAGTCTGTTCAACAGATTTGTTTCAGCAACATTGTCATACACCCATTTTCACTGACAGCATGTAGGCAGCGTAAGGCTTAGACCTGGTCTAACAATACTTAATCTCTGTGACAGACTGGCAACACTATGCAGTAGGAAATGTTCTTTAGACCAGGTTTAACATAAAACCTGGTTCTAGCTCACCTGGTGATATTTTATACCTAATTATAGCCTAAGCATGCTTAATAACAAACATTTTTTTCATAATTTTAGCATATTTTGGCTTTTTAAAGCCTAAAGTATCATATAAAAGAATACCAATGTTACTGTATCAAATAGCCCACTTCAGCAGCTTCCATTTGGTACCATTTCTGTGGTTCTATCTTAATTAGGTAAAACGATATGGTCAAAAATTTGACAAAAAAGGGGGCGATTTTGACAAATTTCGAACATAAAATATTATAAAACTTCAAGGCCCATGCGGCAATGCTTCCCATCATCTCAGACAAAAACGGTTGTCATATTTGGCTGTCCCATGTCCAAAAGCATGGGAAAAGGTACAGACAGGCATTGAAATCCGAAAAAGTCTAATTCTGGAGAGGTCTAACGCCACTTAATAATTAAGTAAGAATGAGGCCAAAAGAGGCCTGGTTTTTTTTTATCTAAGCCTATCAGAATAGACCAAAGCATTTCCATATGAGGCATACTATGACATTGAAAGGCCATGTGATGGTACTCAGCATTAATATGGAACATTCAATTTGACGTTGACCAGAAAGACTTTGAAGGACCCGCCTTTCTTTTGTGTCCCATAATATGGAAGTTGGATTTGATATTGCTCAGAAACAAAATTATTTAGCATTGCCTTGAGCTCTTGGCCGCATGTTTTTGATCAGATAAGAAAACTGGCAATAACGTACACTTTGTAAAAGGCATAATGAATGTAATGCTTGTTTGACACGTATTAATGTTTGTAAAGTATTCAATACATTCCAGGCAAGTCCTTGACAAGGCAAGGTGATATCACAATTATGTAGTTTGATTGATGACTTTTTAACAGAGCATGGTATAAGAGAAAAGACTATTGTTAGCCTTAATCCATAAAAAAATGTTGAACATATCTTGCAAAATTTAATATCCGGCCCCTCCAACTCAGGCTACACATCATGGTATTCATGTTTCAGTTTAGCCCTGTCATCACTGAATTTTGTGGCAATAGCAAAGGCTTTTAGTGAAAACCTGAAACCTACAATGAATATGTGCTAAATGTTTGTTAAATTATTGAGTAAACAAGCCCTTGATAGCTCTAACATTAATACAAAATCAGAAATAGAGTGTAATTCATGCCTAAGTTGGGTATAACTAATCATAAACACTCTTCACAAACCTTTTAATGCGATTCTTATAGATGATTTCATAATTGTAGCCCCTTAGACAGAATGTGATTTTTTTCGCAGGACATGTTAATCTGCAGAGTAAAATGATGTCATAAGTTTTTGAGGTCACTTTTCCCTATAGAAAGCATACCTAGAAAATTTTATTTAACACAATTGTGCACATATATAACACCAAAATGATTATGAAATTATTTGATATTCATGAAGCATCAAAAATGAGCAATATCCCGACATTTCATACCATTTTTGTTTCACAGTAGACGAAAATCTTCAACTGCATGAGCTTTCCTTTAACTCTCACTACCTGATTATCAAAACAACCACGGCTGACAATGATACTTGCACCAGAATGGCTTCTGCTCTGAAATAGAAATACAGAAGTACATGAACTACAGAGCACAAAATTGATTTTGCTATTGGAAAGAGGAGTTTTTTTTTGCCCTTTTGAAACTCATCTATCAGCCAGTTAAACCTGGCAAGGCCATTTTGGGGTGATGTATGGCTCCTATTTTGTTTTAGACTGAGCAGGCCAAGTTCTGCAAAGGTAAAGCTGTGCTTTAGATGAATGACATGTGTCAGACCTCCTGCTCCACAAAATATGGACCCAGTCCCAGTTATTTGCTGAACAAGAGGTGTGTTTAAAATGTTCCAGACAAACCTGGACCATAAAGGTCAAATATTTATTTATTTTGTTTTACGATATACAATGTAAGTGTTATGGTTTTAACTATCCATTCCAGAGGCCAACCGATAACTGAAGTCTAGGTTGCAAATCGACAGATAAAACTAAAAGAATGACTTCCCAATGCAAAGGTACAGTGTTGACTTCTCTGGCGTATGGTGGCCTTTTATTTCAAACAAGTTAAAAAATGTTCAAGATGATTCAAATTTTGGAGATTGTTATTGATCTAAGTTGATGATGTAAACCAAAGAAACAAGGCATTTTTTTATGGTAATTGTTGCAAGGTGCAACCCTAGAGCCTTAAGGTCATGTTGAATTTACAAGGCCTAATTGCTGAAAAACAGCAGGTCCCTGTAGCGCTCCCCTGCGAAATCAGGAGAAAGAAAGGGAAAGGATGCAAAAGTTTCTCTCACAATGCAAAACATGTGAATATCACTAGGAAAAAGGATATTAAGAGATAGTCGTGGGACATAGTAGCTAGGCTATTATCATCTATACAATAACAACAGTTACTCACGAACCGAGCGTTAACCTAAAGTTGCATGTCAAGGGGAACAAGGGATTCTGAATACTTTTTTGTAGCTTTTGACAATTGTGTTTGTTTTCAAAAGAATTAAAATGTGTGACAAAAAGATGAAATGTGGTTATAGTCTGCAGGTAAAAATAGAAACTTTCCTGATTGGCACCAAGCTACACCGACAAGGCTAAAGTGTGTGGAACAACAGATAAACATTTATCTTTTTGTTAGAATGAGTTAAAACATGACATTACTGTTGTTAATGACCTGTTGTCAGGCATTGTGCCCGAACTTTGCTCAAGAAGAGTCACAGATAATATCTGGCCGGTGAGCTGAAGAGATCATATACTATATAAAAACAAAATTATCAGTCTCAACCACCAACCTTTATAGCAATTAAAGTAGAATTCATATGGCTTAACATTTTGATATTTGTAATGAAGTTGGCTTGGCTATCGGTAATGGTGCTATCGTGAACAATTTCAAACTGCTCAAGGTTAAATATGGTGGAAATGGCATGGAAGAGTACCATATATAGATAGACCTATAATAGATGGCTTGTTCCAGAGCTGCACATCATTGAGCATATCCTAAAGTCAGGCTGACTTTAAGCTTCTTGACCTCCAAAGCCAATAATTAGGTTTTGTTGGTGGACAGTGCCAGAAGATTGTTTCAGTGGTGTGCTGATTCAAAACAATATCACAAAACACACCTTTGCAAGGTCACAGAAAAGCATGGTATGGGATAGTCCTGAGACATTATAACTATCTTGCTGTTCAAAAGCACTGACCAGGTTCATTAAGCTGGACAGGCCTTCTTTTGGAAGCAACATAGCCTTTTAGATTAACATTATTTGACACAATTGAAACCTAAAACTGGGGTCAAGGAAGAAATTGGATAGATAAAACCAAAGAGATTGACTGTGCAATTATATGGTAGATTATGGAACAATACCACTGAAGGTCAATTGAAATGACTTTTAAAAGGATATAATGTGGGCACGGAAAATCTTTGAGATGCTTGTAAGTTGCATGATGCCAAAGTTGATGAATAAACCAGAGAGAACACAACAAAGACAACCTTTATGGTAATTGTTGCAAGTTGGGACCCTAGAGGCTTGAGCTCATGTTGAATTTACGAGGTCCAAGTGTGGAAAAATTTCAGGTCCTGGTGTTGCTCCCTTGTGAAATCAGAAGTCAGAAACATCTTGAAAGGAAAGAGAATGAAAAGAAATAAGTTGCTCTTACAACTCAAAAAATGGTAATATCATTAGGAAAAGGAATATCTTAAGATAGTCTTGGGACCTTCTGTTTTTCAAATTGCGTGTAGACAGCAATATCAGGAGACATGATTATGCTTCAGATGACTGTCTTTGGAATATGTTTCTACCCTCAGTGAGCTTGTGTGTATAGTCATGAATTTCAACCAACGTTTATTCAGAAGGATAATATTTTATCTAGTCAAACATACTCATTTCCATACATTTCTCTTACAGAAGAAGATTATGCACGACATCATTGAAACAATTGGATTTGGACACATTTTAACTAAAAGAGTTGCACTCAAACTAAATGTTGTGATGTCATAGCCACAAAACGGCCACCTCAAGAATGAAAATGAAGAATTTGTGTTCAAATAATGCCTGGTTGCTGAGATATCATCTTTTCAACGAAAACAAGTGTTCGTGTCTGACGTGACTGGCACTGTAGATGTCTCTTTAGCTCAATATAAAACATGAAGCTCCTTTTGGCAAAATCAGATTACCTTGTGTAATCCAAGCTAAGCTGGGTAATTCAGGCCCAAATTGCACCAAGCACACTTTATTACCACTTTTGTGTAAAGTAATGTTATCTTTGCAGCTGCAGGACATCCTATAATGCAATTATCTGCCTCGACAATTTGATTTGGATTTTCAAGACCAGTTTTTTGGGTAAAGATTGACATCTGGATCATGAATATTTAACAAGCAAAAATATTACACCAGAGAACCATTTGCAGAGTTTCTGACAACAATGAAAATGCTTTTAGCTCTGCATTATCAGGAGGAAGGGAGCTGTTGCCTCAGCACATCTCAGCACACCTTCTGTCTTCTTTGCTGTCTAGTTGTGATCAATTTAGACAAATCCTCCACCTGTCTTGTCTCATGGGCTGCATTAGAAACACACCATTAAACTCCATCACAGTGAGGAAATGAGAACGCATCGTATTTAGCAACAGTACAGAAGAGAAATACCACTGCTCCTGAGAAACAATCTAAAGAGGAGTTTTGGCAAATCTTCATCTCCTACATCAGTTTATTTGACAGGAAACAGAGATGTTCTTGAATATCTCAGTTGTGCCTTCCATAAACACTAACTGAATGTCTGTATTGATCTTGAGGGTGGCATCGTCACTATGGTGCCATGCATCAGAAAGAAGGTAAATGCACTTCCAGCTTCCAAGACTTCCGGCATGGCATCTTTTGTTTAACAATCCAAAGGATTCAGCTTTGAAAATAGATTTCCATCTGTAAGATGCAAAGATGTCCCATTTACTTAATATTTTGTCATCTTTTATCCTATGGCTTGTATTTCCACCTAGTTTTTCGAAGTTGTCAACTCATAAAAAGAAAATTTTCTACAAAATCTCATACAATACAATTTTATTAAGAAAACAAGTTAGGTTCAAAATAATATGATGGCTTTATAACTATCAGGCAATTCACATTTCTTGTAACAACAAAATTTATTCTGAGAGAAATATTTGCAATGATCCACCAAATGCATTCTGTGTATTCTGCATTTTACCTCATGATCCCTCAGTCCTCAAACTTGTAGCTTTCTACATTTAAGTAATGTACCAGCCCCTTATCACAGTTAGCCAGATTTTAATGGTTACTTGGCTATAGGCAGTGATTATCATTTTGCCTGCCTGTCAATATTAATCAGTGCAAACTACATGTATAGGATTAAAAGGCTCTGTTATCCACCTGGCCCCTATGTTCATGTATTAAATCTACTCTCCAAGGTTGCAGGTGGCATGGTATAGGCCTATTAATAATTAAGTAAGAATGTTGTAGCTGCCATTTTAAGGCTATGTAATGGTATTCATCTTCGGTATGGTACATTGAATTTGACATTGACTAGAGGGAATTGGAAGGACCAGCCTCTTCACATGTCCCATAATATGAAATTGAATTAGGTATTGGTTAGAACCACTAGCAATACTGTACAGTATGCTTCTTTGACAAATATTTGCTAGTTCTCTGTAACATAAATTTTCGAGCTATGCAGTTAAAACCTTAGCAAAACATCTTGTGCCGTACAACTACTGACCTTTAAATACTGTGGTGTAACTAGATTACTAGGGGTCTTATCCAGTGGGCACCTTTCAAGATGAGGACATTTAATTTTTGGGGGTTACTGCAATTAATTTCTTATATGCTTTTTAAAACATTCATCGCAGTTTTTTTTAAGGGGAGAGTCTGAGGGCTCAACTGACCATATCAAATATTTGGTAACTCCTGATGATGAAGATAATGTCCGATTGTCACTGAAACAATAGTTGGATTGGACTTTCACACATTTTTTACAGTAGATGCGTGCAAAAAAGGCCATTTCAAGGCAAGGCACTTCTTCATTCTGTGGTTGTAGCAAAAAAATAGTGATAAACATCTATAAATGGCCACCTGGAAATGATTTCTGGTTCCTGAGATATCAGCATATCAACAAAAACAAGTGTTCGTGTCTGATGTGACCAGCACTGCAGATGTTTCTTTAGCCCAATACACAACATCATGAAGCTCCTTTTGGCAATATCAGATTACCTAGTGTGATTCAAGCTGAGTTGGGTAATTCAGGCCCCAATCGCACCAAGCAAACCTTTAATGCACACTTTATTACCACATTTGTGTGATGTAATGCTATCGTTTGCAGCTGGAGGACATCCTGTGATGCAATTTTCCACCTTGACAATTTGGTTAAGACATTCAAGACAGATTTTTGCAGCATCTATTGACATCTTGATTATGAATATTTCACAAGCAAAAATATTACATCAGAGAACCATTTGCAAAGTTTATGATGACACTAAAAATGCTTTTAGCTGTACATTTTCGAAGGGAAGGGAGCTGTTGACTTAGCTTATTTCAGCATACCTCCTCTCTTTTCTGCCATTGAGTAGTGATCAATTTAAACCCATCATTCAGACCTTAACCTGCCAAGTCACATAGGCTGCATTCAAAGCACACCATTTAACTCCACCACAGCAAGAAAAAAGGAAGCATTGTATGGAACACAGGTACGGAAAGGAAAATGTCTATGCTGCTAGGAACCAACCTCACCAGGAGCACATCCAAAATTGGTTTGTTTGATTGCAAAGAAAAAGTTTCAAGAATTCCTCAATTAATTATGCCTCCCGTAAACAATAACTGTATGTCATAATATTAGATTTACTTCCTGATATAGAGAAAACTAGTGTTGTATAGAAATGATAAGTTATTTTTGCATTCCTTTTAAAGGAATCAAATGTTGCTAAAGCTGACAAAATGTAGTGAATGCTTCATAATTGTGAGGCCAATGTATATATATAATTCATGAGACTAGAATTTTTTTAATGATAAAAATTTAGGCAATGATCCCACAAATGCATTCTGTGAGTCCTGCATTTCAGCCCATGATCCTGCAGTCTTTAAACCTTTCGAGCTCTATCTAAATTTCCATATTAAATACACCGCCACCAATCATTTGCCTGGAACTCGGATAGTCAGCAAATAACAGTAAAAATACCGCAAATGGCAACCTGCTAATGCTGTATGGTTGCTGAGATCTCATCATATGAACAAAAACAAGTGTGCATGTCTGACGTGACAAGTAGTGCAGATGTTTCAATAAACGACATCGTAAAACATCTTTTGGTAAAATCTGATTACCTTGTAAAAGCTCTGTCACCTAGGCCCTGTGTATATATGTATTCAATTCACTTTTCGCTGTCCAAGGTTGGGGAAGTCATGCTAATGGTATATGCCACTTAATAATTAAATATGATAGAGGCAAGTCTTTTTTATCTGAGCTTTCTACAATAAAGCAAAACATTATGTGAGCCATATGCCTACAGAAGGCCATGCAATGGTACTCAGCTTTTGCATGGTCCATTTGACATTGACCAGAAGGAATATGATGGACCAGCCTTGCCTTCATGTCCCATAAAACGAAAGTAGATTAGATATTGCTAAGAGCCAGAATTATATGTGTTTTCCTTTAGCTCTTGATCACATGCATGTGTTCGATCAGATAATAAAACTAGCAATAATCTACCAACAGCTACACTTGTATGATTATTGTAATGCTTGTTTGGAAGATATTTGTAAAGCCTCCTTCACATTCCAGGCAGACAGTAACTGACGACTTTTAAACTGTGGTGTAACTCTGCGGCTTTAAGAGGGTGGAACAAAGTTTCTCTTGGGAGAGGGGGTGCCCACCATGCTTATAAATTCAATTTAATTTCAATATCTTCTATCAGCTTCAGGTACAGTCACAGTAATGCAGTTTGCAATAAGGATTTTGTTGATTCTAGAAACTGCAGGTAATGGAGCTGGGAGACCTGCCTAAGGTGCAATGAAATACGTCTGTTGAGAGGCAACCCAGTTTGAACTTAATATAACTTATATAGCCTTGTTTTTTTTTTTCACGGGCCACCAGTAAGACTTGCACAGTCGATTGTCTTAACATACAAAACAATTTTTATAGGGGGCACGCTTCACCAGGGAGGGTGGGGGTAGATCAGACCAAAAGGCCTATACCCATCACAGTCAAACAACTGCCTCTGAATAACTAATTTGAAACATCGGTTCAAATACACGCATGATTTTATCCTGCCATGGTGGCAGTTTAGGAACAGACTTATACAATTATATCGTGCCTCTTCATTCCATATATCCCATCCACATCTGAATTTTCAGAAAAGCATGACCCAAATGTAAAATTAATTTATATATTGAGTGTAAGCAGTTGGTATTTGGACAAGGCATGAACCATCTCTACGGCTTAAAGACTGAATCTAGCAGTAAGGCAATGAATTGAATCTAACCAGACTCTGACATCACAAGAGCAACCAAGCAGGGGATGATCTCAACTCAAGTCTGCCTTAACTCCACTTTTCTTTGCTAATTTAGATGAGAGTATAGAATTTCACAGCAGAGTGAGTCAAGTGTTCATGGGTATTTTGGAGTGCTTCTTTGCAAGTTATAGTAAACTTATAGTCACACAATTTATTTTATATTGTAAAATATTCATTTGTGGAGACACCTTGGCATTGGTCCAATGGAAAACATATAAGGGTTAGGTCCATCTTAAAATCTAATAATCGGTAAATATATCTGCTGGGATCTGTCTCAAGTTCATGCAAACATGGCAGTGTAACGCCAGACATTTCGGATTGTCTTTGAAGAAGAAGAAGTTTTAAATAATAGCTCTCCAGACAGTACTTCTTGCTATCACAGAAATTTATATTTCCAATATCTTAATGATGTTTGAGAAAGCATGTGCCAAATTAAAGCAGGCATACATTAATCAGTGTCTTTCAGGGCTTTTCATTTCTTTATGTGCTTCAAGTTGAGTTAGAGAAAACAGGCCAGGTGCCCCCCTATAATAAAGAACTTTAACCCAAAATATACCATCAGTATTGCAGGTGCCCCCCTATAATAAAGAACTTTAACCCAAAATATACCATCAGTATTGCAGGTGCCCCTCCAGAGAATTACATGCCCCCCTCCCCTCGTGCAGTCTTGGTATCCATGAGTTTAAGTGTTGAAATATCTACTTTCAACTATTCAGATGACTGATGCAAATGATATTAATTTACATTCACTGGAATTTACCGTTTGTTTTTATCCTTTGGCTTGCATGTCCATCCTGTGTGTTCTGAAATTGTCAAGTCTTAAAGAAAAGGATTTTGCAAGAATGTTAAAATTAATTGACTGACTTTCATGTAATATGACGAAAACTATAGTGATATTTAGAATAATGTTATTCTTGCAATCCTTTCAGAAATTAAAAGTAGCTTTAGGTGTCAAAGTGCGATGAAGGCTTCATAACTATCAGGCAAATGCCTATATCATGGATCAAGAAAATTAAAAAATATATGCACTGCATATATTTCGACATTAATCCCACAAATGTGTTCCTTGCGTAGGGAGAACAGTCTCTGCTTGGGGGAGCCACTGCAGCTGTACAGAAAAAGATTGGCAGAATCACAAAAAATTGTCCCAACTGACTTGATCAAAACTACCAATTTTTTTCCGGTGTTTTTGGCCCCAATAACAAGGAAAATTTGATAATTTCTTTATTGCATCATGAAATAGAGAGGTGAAATATGACGTATATGAGGTTTTCTGACTTGTATGAGGTATGCTTAAATATGAAAATCAATGGTAAAGTTTTAAAAGTTAATTTATTGTATGTTCTGACTTGAATACGCATTTGGGAGCTAGTGTTAGTGATAGACAATGAACTTGGCTTTTATTTAAGGTATAAATCAAATTATTGAACCAGGGATAATGCTGGAATACATGTTTTTGTGAAAGTGTCTGAAGAGCACCACGCACCGACGGGCCTATTTGCGACGTTATTATTGGCCACAAACAAAATATGTCATTTTGAATGAATTTTTCGTCAAATTCTGAATCATTCAAGTTTTTAAAATTTTTGAAAAGACCAATTATTAACCAATTTAGCATGCTTTTTGCATAAATCTTATGCAGAGCACTCAACATTAATCAAGGGTTGAAATGGCACTCACACACATAACAATACTCCTATCATATCATACGTTCTATTATAAACTATGTATATATAATAATATAATTGAAGATTTTATAAAATTTCTATGTTTTTAAATAGAGAGAAAAAACCAAAATGCAAGCTAATGGTATCAGCAAAACTTTTCTCAAGACATAGGGCCTACCAGCAGAGGATGGACTCTGTCAAAGTTGATTATACCAAAATGGAAGCAGAATTAGGTAATTGTAAATAAAAAAAGGACCAGGGAATTTTTATAAGTGAAAGAATAAATTCAAATCAATATTGAGAAGTTCAATACCCAACTCAGGGGTGCCGGAACAGGGGGGGCAGAGGGGGCAATTGCCCCTCCTGCCCTTGTCCAAGGGGGGCAGGGGGGGCAAGGGTGCCCTTTAGGTCTTGAAGAAAAAAAACATTATTAGGCCCTATTTTACTAATTTTAGGCACAAATTACTGAAATTAGTAAGTATATATTCAAATTATCATTGATTCTTTATTTAAATTTTGTCATGCAAAATTGGCGCGGCCCGCGATTCCTTCCGGCACCCCTGACCCAACTTATGAATTTTGGTGTTTGACGGACGCCTTCTCAGATTGATTCCCAAATTATATAAGAAAATTAAGCCTAATAAATAAAGAAAACTATTCAAAAACCAGAAGACAATAGACTCCAACATCTCCAAAGATCTCCAGTAAAACTAGTGTGGTAAGAATACCTGGGTGATATTTCTGAGTGAGCAGTACTGAGCACATGTTGTTGTTGTTTTTTTTCCAAAGTTGTTAAACATGATGTGGTCACTTAAAGTACCTCAGGAGCAACACCAATATAGAAGTAGACATAATTAACACATTTGTATATGAATAATTAAGCCACAAAGACAGTCAAATATTGGATATTCTCCCAACTTTCTCCCCCCCGACACATTATACCTCGTTTACACTGTATGTAGCGGCCTTAAAAGGTCAGGTAGATCCCAATTGATGACTTTTTTTCAACTCCAAATTTGATTTACATATTTTATAAACTTTGACTTTTAAAAATCCATCAAATATCAACAAATTTAGAGTACAAACAACCGGAAATTTTGAGAGTCAGGATCAATTCATGGAGACCTTTTTTCCAAAGCTCATGTTTCTTGATGTTGTCAAAGCATAGTTTATACAACTGGGGCCAATTTCTTTGGTTTTATCTAAAGTTTATCACGTTCAGAGACATCATGCAAAAAGTCACGAAAAAATAATCATTTATAACCAAGATAATGGCAGGGACGCTTTTTTCATAGATTTGTCATTTTTTTCACTCTGCGACGGACTGGATAGGGGTGTCTAAAAATGCCTCTGGAGTAGAATATGGATAAGAACTTTCATATATTTTGACTTATTTCATATCCATGGATGTATGAGAAGCCTCTCTGGCAGTTAAATCATTAATTAGAAAACTATTTAAAAATTGACTATTCTCTCAAGGTTCAGTGACAGGCCCACTCCTCTTTAATATATTTATCAATGACTT
The DNA here is from genome assembly GCA_026936325.1 of Platynereis dumerilii. NCBI lineage: Eukaryota > Metazoa > Annelida > Polychaeta > Phyllodocida > Nereididae > Platynereis > Platynereis dumerilii. Next base: position 219,923 of record JAPTHN010000292.1, read on the forward strand.
TATTTTCCAAATCCAGAATTTGTGCAATGTGTATAATTATGCTGATGACAACACTCTGTCTTTCTCACACACTGATCCGGAAGTCATAAGAATAAAACTCGAAACTGCCTCGCATGCTGCTACAACATGGTTTACGAACAACTTTATGAAAGCCAATCCCTCAAAGTTTCAAGCAATTTGTTTCAGTAAAGAAGATACCCCAATAAAGTATAATATTGATGGTAATACAGTAGAATCTGAAAAAGTAGTTAAACTTCTTGGTGTCCACCTTGATTATAGACTAAATTTCAGTCATCATGTATCAACAATATGTAAGAAGGCAGCGAGACAAATCAATGTGCTGTGTCGTTTAAGTAAAAACCTTAACTATCAATGTAAACTAAAAATTTATGACTCTTTCATAATGTCAAATTTTGTTTATTGCTCTGTAGTATACAACACTTTTAACATAAAAAATGACAAGAAAATTGAAAAGTTGAATAAAAGGGCACTTAGACTCGTTTGCAATGACCACACTTCTAATTATAATGAACTGCTAAAAATGACTGATAAGCAAATGCTTCATGTTCATAGGAAATTCTATTTAGTAGAACATGTCTACAAAATCCTCAATGATTTAGCACTGCCTGTCGAACCAAATTTCTTTGAAAGACAAAATGCCCCGTATTCCTTTCTTGATGATTTCAAATTAGTATTGCCAAAGTTCAATTCTATTACATATGGACTCAAGTCAATGGCTTATCAGGGTGCTGTTTTATGGAATGATATCCCTTGTCCAGTGAAACATAGTGAATCGTTTCAATTGTTTAAAAAATCTGTCCGTGCAATATCAAACTTTAGAGAATGCCAATGTGGATCTTGTATTATATGCCTGAAAGACAATTTGTAAGATTAATGAAGCTAACCGTGAGATTTATTGTCAACATCATATATTTCACCTGTACATAATCATCAATTGTAGTTTGTTTCATTGTCGGCTAAAAGCTCTCGCAGCTTGTGTTTTTTGTTGTATGTTATCACAACCGACTTTAAATAAAATTTTACCTACTTACTTACTTACTTACTTACTTACTTACCTTGTGTTCTTCATTTCACCGCATTATCTTGCAGCCCTAAACTTGTACATAGCCTCTCCACATTTCATTAATACGCCAGCCCCATTCATTAGTAGCATGGACTAACATCCTCTGCTACAAGGACAATTCACCTTATTATAATTGCGCCTGTCCTGTCAATATTAATCAGTGCAAAAATACACAGGATGTAAAAGCTCTATCACTGACTAAGCCCCTTGGTACATGAATTCCATCTGCTTTCCAAGGTTGCGGATGGCATGGTATATGCCACTTAATAATTAAGTATGAAAGAGGCAAGTTATTTTTTATCTAAGCATTTCCATATGAGCGTTATGCCTTTGGAAGGTCATGTAATGGCACTCAGCTTTTATATGATACATTAAATTTGACATTGACCAGAGGGAACTGGATGGACCAGCCTTGCTTTCATGTCCCATAAAATGAAATTGGATCTGTAATTGCTCAGAATTATTTAATTGTCCTTGACCTCTTTTCCACATGTTTTAGGTCAGATTATAATACTAACAATAATGTACACTTTGTAAAAGGCATAATAAGGAATGTATGCCTTGTTTGACTAGTGTTCATTTTTATATAAAGTACCCATCACATTTCAGGCAGGTCCTTGATCAAGCAAGATGATATGAAAATTATATAGTTTGTTTGATGCCTTTTAAACAGTGCATGGTTTGAGAGAAGATATTATTGTTTGCCTTAATCCATAAAAAAATGTTGAGCATGTCTTACAAAATTTAATTTCTAGCCCCCTTTAATGCGAGTGTTACAGAAGATTTCATAATTGTAGCCCCTTAGACAGAATGTGATTTTTTTCGCAGGACATGTTAATCTGCAGAGTAAAATGATGTCATAAGTTTTTGAGGTCACTTTTCCCTATAGAAAGCATGTCCTAGAAAACAAATTCACATTCGGTCTCAGTGTCTACAATTATGAAATCATCTGCAAAAGCACATTTTGATTAAAAGTAATTTCATCCTAAAATACAGCCAGAAAGCGGATCAGAAACCTTTCCAAATATGGGCATTTTATTAGCAAAGATTACACTTGAGAGCCATTTCCAAAAATAAGTGGTTAGGCTTAGGCCAGAATTACTTAAACTGCAACACACATTAATTTGAAAATGCTTTAATTAAATTTTTTTTATCCATAAATTTCATCACACTTCAGCTTTGGCCAAAAAATGGAATAAATGTGTGCTCATCCTTCCCCTGTTGGCTCCCATGGGCTGAATTAAAAGGTGCTCCATTAAATTCCATCTTGAACAGAACGAAAGAAATCATTTTATTTAACACATGGACTCATAGAGTCATGCACATGTATATAACACCAAAATGATTACGAAATTATTCAATATTCATGAAGCATCAAAAATTAGTTGAAAGTTGTTGATAATTGATAGTTTATTGTTCTTCGAACGAATATGTATGCCGCTATTGGCGACATTTTCAACATCAATTACAAAAAATTTAGAAATGCATTAGTACATAACAATTACATTAAAATAAAAATTTTAAGATGCATAAAATTTGAAAATATCGTCATGAAATAATGTTTTCAAAATTAATATTAGAGATGTTTGTATATAAAGAATTAACAATATCGTCTTAAAAAATTGTGACATTTCAAACCAACGTTGTTCAACTGTAACTGAGAAATCATCAACAGCGTGAGCTTTCCTTTAACTCTAACTACCTGATTATCAAAAGACCCAGGGCTGACAATGATACTTGCACCAGAATGGCTTCTGCTCTGAAATAGAAATACAGAAGTACATGAACTACAGAGCACAAAATTGATTTTGCTATTGGAAAGAGGAGTTTTCTTTGCCCTTTTGAAACTCATCTATCAGCCAGTCAAACCTATAACAAGGACACTTTGTGGTGATGTATGGCTCCTATTTTATGCTAGGCTAGTTCTTCGAAGGTAAAGCTGTGCTTTAGGTGAATGATACATGTCAGATCTCCTGTTTGAAAAATGTCGACCCAGATATTTGCTTCACAAACTAGTATGTTTGAATATGTTCCAGACAAACCGAGGCTATGGAGGTTAAATATCAATTTCTTTAGTAGTGTGACACTGACACAACTGAAATGATATCGAACATCCATTCCACACACCATGCACCAATAATTGAAATTAAGGTAGCAAATTGATTGATATAACTAAGAAAATAATTTTGAAATTAAAAGAGAAAATTGGGAGATATTAAATGAAACAATAAAACAAGAGGTTATTGTTAGCCTTAGTCTATACAAAATCATTAAGCATACCGTACAAGGGGGTGACTTTGAACAATCCGGAGTGACTTTGAACTCTTTTCTGAAAAAGATTGATCCTCTGTGAATGCAAAATTAAATAAGATACTGGAAGCTTATATACCGTACAAGGGTAGGTTATTTAATTTTTCATTCACAGAGGATCAATTTTTTTCAGAAAAGCGTTCAAAGTCACCCCGGACTGTTCAAAGTCACCCCAGACTGTTCAAAGTCACCCCCTTGTATGGTATCTAGCAAAGTTTAATTGCTCTTGAAAAGCAGATAAGTAGGCCTAAATAAGTTTGGAGTGAAATCTAACTAAGTTCTGAGGAGATTGGTTAACAAGGAGCAACCTAGCCATAGGCTCTTCGATACTACTCAGTATTTTTAGAATAGCAAAAAAAAAAGAACTAGGGGAACGAGGGGCAAAACGGAGTGGCGGGGCAAAATGGTTTTTTAAGTTTTCTCGGAATGTTTTGACCTGCCTTCTAATTTTTCGGTTGGAAAATTAAATAAGATACATGACCAACTTTTCCCGAGAGTTTCGTTAATGAGAACGTTACAGGTATGCAGCTATGTTAATTTGAAGTTTTTGATCGATTTTCTTCAAAAAATCATAATTTTTGGAAATGGTGTAATACCTCCAATGACGTTCCCAGCCAAATAATTCATAGTCAGTGTTATAAGAGGACTACTAAGCTTGCATATTAAGCAAAAAACGTAGTCTGGTGCTTAGTCATGTGTAAGTAGGTCATTATTAATCTACCCTGCATGGTTGGGGCAAGATGGAGTCCTCCTGGGGGGGGGGGGCAAAATGGGAAGCACAAAAAGTAATCCCAGCCTAGAAAAGGTTAAAGCTTGATATAGGGTCAATTCAACCGTGACATTTGAGACATTTGATACACTTTCTGGTCATATAACAGGCAAAATTTAAAAAAAAAACTCGAGAGATTTGTGGATCTAATCCATGTCATCAGTAATACCTTGAGGATTTAGGCTTAGTGGTAAAACCCTGTATTGTTGAAACTGAAACGAATGTAACTGCCTTTCAAAAAGCATAGTCAAATCCAATACCAGTTTAAATTGTTAAATTTTTAAGAAAACTCAGAAATCAGAGTTATTTGAATATTCATCAAAATGTCACATTTCCACAAAATTTAACTAATTTTGTTTCTTTTGTAACCTAATGTTTATGGTTAAATAATTTGTCAAATAATTACATAGAATGTAGAATTACTAGCATCACTTCCCAGCTATAATTGCATCCTGTATCGAGATGTTGATTTCATAATTTATTGCTATGTTTACTCTTAGTATTCTGCGATATTCTCACATTGCAATGACATGAATTAATGCATTTTTGTTTGTCAACATGCTTTTTAGTTGGGCTATTATCAAAACAGCTGATTTATTGCAGAACTTTTGCAACTTTATTTCTTCCCATTTTGCCCCACATGAAATTCCATTTTGCCCCAAGCATGGGGCAAAACGGGAAAAAGTTGCATTTTTGAAAATAGGGAAACATTTTAATTGAAACTATTAAAAAAGCACTTTTTTGTGTTTGAGCAAGTGGTATTGGTACTTCTTCATGGATCAGACCTTATTTGGCATTCGCATGATATACCACCTGCGTGCAGCGAGCCTTCGAAGTTAGGCGGCCCGTTTTGCCCCTCGTTCCCCTATCTGGGGAGTTATCCACTAATTTTTGAAAGAATAATCCATACGATTCTCAGTCAGAATCCTTCGTATTATTCCTCCTGTCCTTATTTTTTTAGTGCAAACCCAAGTCTTCACATAAATTTACCAAATTTATGTGGAGTTCTTATCTTAGAGATTCTCCCCGCATTGCCAGATGTGTTATGGCTTCCTTTTTTGTCATAGTCACATAATCAACTCGCAAACAAAGTGATCAGATGCAAGTCTCGGAACAGGGGATTCAGAATACAGTTTTGACTGCTGTTTAGGATGTAGGATATCTTTATTTGTACACCTGCAGTTCTTATAATGTCAGTTAAAACATGTACATCATTATAGTATTATGGAAATTGAATGTTATACTGCATGGAGCTCACTTGAACAATAGAACTGCCACAACCCTTAGGGTCGGTGTACCCCTTCCCCCTAATATGTCTAGCTGTATAAAATTAATACAAATATTATTCAGAAATAACTTAAACTTTGTGCAGAAGCCCCTGTGAGTCAGAGTACGTCATCTAAAAATAAACAACTCCATGTGTGTATTTTGGTCTTTTACAAACACTTTGATACCTGTTGCTGTTGACATCAATTCAAATTTTAATTGCTGTTTTAATTTCACAGCTGCTTTTAATGAATAGGCTAAAAAATTTCAAAAAGTGGGATATGTGGATATAGTCCAGTGGTATAAACTGAAACTCTCCTGCATGCTTGGCAACTTGAACAAGACTAAAGAGTATGAAACAACAGATCAACATTGATTTCCCTGTTAGGCTGGACCAAATCATGGCATTACTGTTGCTGATGACCTGTTGTCAGGCATTGTGCCAGAACTTTGCTCAATGAGAGTCACATGAAATGTATCATCTGGTGAGCTTAATGATCACATATTATATGAAATCTAAGTGATCAAAGACAACCATTACAGTAATTTAAGTAGTATTTATTTTGTTTTGCACTTATGATATATGTAATGATGTTGGCTTGGCTATCAATAATGGTATTTTTGTGAAATATTTCAAACTGTTCAAGGTTAGATATCTTGGAAGTTGCACGAAAGAATTCCATTTAACTGAGTCATCCTAAAATAATTTCAATCTGCCGTTGTATCAACAGTCTTCTGTATGTCCTGATGGCATGTCCAGAGCTGCACATCATGGTTTGTGTAGTTCATTCAAGCTGACTTTGACCTCCAAAGCCAATAATCAGATTATGTTGGTGGCAAGTGCCTGTAGATTATCTCGGTTGTATACTGATCCACTATATAATGTCACAAAACATGAAAAAAAGTTTTTAAAAAATAAACAGCCACTAAATCAAGAGTTGTTGTCGATTTGAGCTGAAAAAATTGTTGCGACTCCTAAGTGCAATCCATATGCTGCTCATCTTACATGTCATGTCACCTAAATATCTCAAAGCTATTGCAACGGTAATTAATTCAATTTTGTTTGGAGGCTGTAATAAAAAAACCTCTTGAGGAGAGGTTTTGGTTTCTCTGCCTCAAGCATACTCTCTAATGTCATGGGGATGATTATAGTATTCTTTCAACTGATTGTTCCTTGTGAGCCACCGCAAGAAGAAAAATTGGATGTCACCCTCGTAAGGATAATAATTAGTAAAAAAAATGTGTTCGTGTCTGACGTCACTGGTACAGTGTAGCTTAGCTCAATGCAGAACATTATGAGGCATCTTCTGGCAAAATGAGATTGTGTGATTCAAGCTAAGTTGGGTAATTCAAGCCCCAATTACCCCAAGCAAGCCCTTAGTGCACACTTTATTACCACCTAAAGTTATGTGAAGTAATGCATTCCATTGCAGCTGGTGGACACCTTGATGCAATTTTCTGCCGAGGCAACTTTATTATGCATTCAAGAAGGATTTTGCAGGATAGTTTGACATGTTGATCATGAATATTTCACAAGCCACAATATTACACCCAAGCATCATTAGGAGAGTAAAAGGCAGGGAAGAAATCCTTTTTAGACTTACTTCTTTCAGAAGGAAGGAAGCTGTTGACTAAGCACATCTCAGCACACCTCATCTCTTTCTTTGCCTTCCACTTTTAAGCAATCTAAAAACATGCCTGGTCTCATGGACTGCATTAGAAACACACCATTAAACTCCACCGCAGGAAGAAAAGAGGATACATTGTATTGAACACAGATCTATACTGAAAAGAAAATGTTAAAGCTCCTCAGAACCTACACGTACCTAAGGAGGAGCCAGAGCAAATCTTCACTTATAAAATTGGTTTGCCTTATTGCAAACACATATTTTCAAAATGCCTCAATTGTGCCTTCTGTAAACACCAACTGATATTCTAAATATCAGATTTTGCTCCTGAGGATGGCATCATCGCCGACTGTGCTATGCACCAGAACGAAGGTACATGTAAATATATGCACTCCCTGCTTCCAAAACTTGCAGTGCATCTTTTTTCCAAGTATCCAAGAGTTTAATTTGAAAAATGAACCTACTTTCTACTATTCAGATGACTGATGCAAAGGATACTATCCATTCACTGAAATTTACTGTTCATTTTTATCTTTTGGCTTGCATGTCCATCCTGTGTTTTCCGAAGTCGTCAGATCTTAAAAAAAAAAGGGTTTTGCAAGAATTTTGAAATAAATGTATTAACTTGCATAGAACATAAAGAAAACTATAGTGATGTTTAGAATAAAGTAATTTATGCAGACTTTTCAAGAATTAAATGTAGCTTTAGGTGACAAAATGCAATGAAGGCTTCATAACTATCACGCCAATGTACATATCATGTAACAAGAAAATTTTAAAAATTCTATATACGAGGGGTGTTCAGGAAGTTCTGACCAATTTTTTTAGCAGACCTTTCTTTTTGACATACTTGAATGAAATTTTCGTGGTACAAAATTCAGATGTATAGCCATTGATTCTGAAAATATTATGTCCATGGCCAATGTTGAACTTACTTTTCTGTTGCCATGGAAACGACACCTTGGGGTAGGCAGCGCAGCAAAATTTTTCATACTAAACTCAACAATTTAGCTGTGTAAATCAACAGCTTCATAATGTTTCAAAGTACTCTCCATGGCATGAAACACATTTTGCATCCTTTCAATTTACCTGGTGAAGCAGTTTTCAAAGTCCTAACACAGGAAAGCGCTGGAAATGGCATGTCACATGCCATATGCCGCTTTGCAGCATATCTTTCACCTCTCAGCTCATCTTTTAGATTAGGGAATAAACAAAGGTCACATAGTGCTAAATCATCATAGTGGTATCCTGAAATACTGTCCTGATGATATGCTTGGTTTGTATACCATTCTTTCCGGTGAGAACACTCAATTTGATTGAAGCTCTCTGATCGTGTTTCGGGTCCATGTAAAATGCTCATCCAAAATCACTCTTTACGGTGCAAAAATCAGGTTTAAATGGCTAAATAATGGATTGGTACAACATTGTGACATCATACAGTTACAATCACCATTGTCAGTAGGCCATGCGCAGGTCTACAGTCCTTTTCAACATAATTTGACCCTAGATTTCAGGGAAAATGCAATGCCAAGTTCACTAGAAAAATGAGCTGCGCTGGGTTCCCCATCTTGCCGTTTCCGTGGCAACAAAATAACAACTTAAATATATTGTGTCCCAAAGGTGCTTGGCCACTTTTTGCTTTGATACCTCAAGATGTATTCCTGAAAATTTGAAGGCTCTAGCTTAAATATAAGCATCTCTCAGAAAAATTGGTCAGAACTTTCTGAACGCCTCTCGTATAATATATATATAATATATAATATATATACAATTATCTGACAAATGTGTTCTGTGTGTTCTTCATTTCACCTCATGATCTTGCACTCGTGCAGTCCTAAAACTTGCGAAGCTCTGTTTGGATTTCAATAATGGACTAGCCCCCATCACAAGTAGCATTGACTATCATCCTCTGCCACAAGGACATTTCACCTTATTATCATTGTGCCTGTCCTGTTAATATTTTTAAAATCAGTGCAAAAATATATAGGATGGAAAAGCTCTTTCACCGACCAAGCCCCTTGGCATATGTATTCCATCCGCTTTCCAAGGTTGCGGATGGCATGGTATATGCCACTTAATAATTGAGTATGAAAGAGGCAAGTTATTATTTATCTAAGCCTATCAGAATAGACCAAAGCATTTCCGTATTAGCCATATGCCTTTAGAAGGCCATGTAATGGTACTCTGCTTTTGTATGGTCCATGTGACATTGACCAGAATGGATTTGATGGACCAGCCTTGCTTTCATGTCCCATAAAATAAAATTGGATTTGGTATTGCTCAGAAACAGAATTATATGGAATTTTCCTTGAACTCTTGATCACTTGTTTTAGATCAGAAAAAAAAAAACTAGCAATAATCTACTAACAGCTACACTTGTATGCTTAATATAATGCCTGTTTGAAAAGTATTTGTAAAGCCTCCTTCACATTCCAAGCAAGATTGTGACTGATGAGTTTTAAACTGTGGTGCAACTCCGGGGTTTTAAGAGGTTTGAATATAATTGGGGGGGGGGGATGCCCATCATACTAATAAATTCAATTCAATTTCAATATCGTCTATTAGCTTCAGTTACAGTTACAGTAATATAGCTTGCAACAAGGATTTTGTTGATTCTAGAAACTGCAGGTAATGGAGCTGGGAGACCTGCCTAAGGTTCAATGAAATACGTCTGTTGAGAGGCAACCCAGTTTGAACTTAATATAACTTATAAAGTCTTTTTTTTTCATGGTCCAGCAGTGAGAGACTTGCACAGTTGAATGTCTTAACATACAAAACAATTTCTATAGGAGGTGGGGCGCTTCACCGGGGAGCATGGGGGTAGATCAAACCATTGAAACCAAAACGCCTACACCCATCCAATTACAGTCACGCCACTGCCATTAACTAACTTATTTCAAACATCGGTTCACATACATCCATGATATTATCCCCCCAATTTTGCAGTTTGGGGACAGTCTTAAATACAATTATCTTCCCTCTTCTTGAATTACATTTTTTCCATCTAAAATTATAATTTTTGGAAAGATACAAGCTAGACATACAATAAATTCATACCTTGAATATAACATAACAAGCAGTTGGCATTTGGCTTATATATTGAGTCTAGTAATAAGGCAATGAGGTGAATCTCAATAGACTTCGACATCACAAGAGCAGCCAAGCAGGGGATGATCTCAAGTCTGCCTTAGCTCCACTTTTCTTTGCTAATTTAGATGAGAGTATAGAATTTCACAGCAGAGTGAGTCAAGTGTTCTTGGCCCTTTTGGAGTGCTTCTTCGCAAGTTAGATTAAACTTATAGTCACACAATTTATTACATTGTAAAGTATTCATTTGTGGAGACGCCTTAGCATTGGTCAAATGGCAAAGCATTGCAAGGGTTAGACCCAACCCAAATTCTAATGGTAAGTTCAATCCAACATACACTGCAAATTTTGAATTTTGAGTTAGCTTAATTGATTGAGTGAGATGGTTGCACAATTCCTTTGAGCCAAGATAGCTTTGTTGTTTGCAAGTTATAACAACATAAAGATTATCATAACTCAAAACAGCAAGCTATCATGGCTCAATCATTTGAGCTAACTAAGAATTTCAGAATTTACAGTGTAGGGTAAAGCATAATTTTTCGATTTTCTCTGCAGCAGAAGCTTAAATCACCCCTCCACCACTGAGTACGGTACCGTAATATGGGGTGAATCGGGACAGAATTGGCCGTTTTTCTGTCATAACATGGGCAAAAATCAATCTAGAAATCTATATTTGGTGTCAAATTGTGTCTGGGCACAAGGTCTAAGTACCCCTAAGAGCTTGAAAAGATATCTTAAATTCCCAATGCTCAAGGCCCAGAAAACTTCTGTCCCAATTCACCCCATAGTTTGGGGGTGAATCGGGACACTTCATTATTTCCACAGTCAATACTTCCTAGCTACTTTGAGTGATTGCTACTTGTGAATAAACATTAGAAAACATGTCCAACATGCCAAAAAAATTTTTTGAGGAAAATCTGACATCAATTTCATTGATAATATGCAGATTTTTAAAAACGTGATAAATGACAGAAAACTGTTAAAAATTGTGGTTTCTTATTTTTTCTAGTAATTGATAATTCTGGACTAACTTTACTGCAAATATTGCCAAGTTCAATATTATCTATCAAAAAGCCACGCCAGTACACGCAAATGAAAGTAAGTATGGTTATTTTTGGTTTATCCTGAAAATTTGCCATTGACCTGGATCTGCACCCAGGACCAAACGTACACAATCCTATATCCAGTCTTAATTATGGTCCCTTAAAACCATTTTAGACTGATTTTAAAATTTGTTACAAGTTTATTGGCTCTAGTAATTAACCTTAATATTGTTCGAGCAAAGTTTTGACCAGCTTGTAAAACGTCAATCCTGCAGAGCCAAGTTTAAGGTCCTGCAGCTCATCATTGCCTGCAGTCAGAAGTACAAAATTTTATCACAATATGCGCTTGTATGTCTACTATAAAAGTGCAAAATATCAAGTTCCTAAGGCGATTAGAAATAGGTGTTTTTGAGCAAATACATCGTTTCACTGTTCTGTCCCGATTCACCCCAGTGTCCCTATCACTCCATATTACGGTAACGATTGTTACCATATCCTAAAACGGCTGACACCAAAAATGTTAGTGAACTGGAAGCCTGCATTAGGCAATTTAGATGGCCAGAAAGTCCGAATTTAAACACTCTAATGATTCTTCATTGTACTAGACCCAACAGTGTGAAATATTTCTGTGATTTATTCAGTAGATTTAATACAATCCCTCATGGAAAATTTGAATCGAGAGACGGTAACAATAACGATCGGAGACGGTAACTGCATCTCGAAATTCCTGAAGGAGACGGTAACTGTACACTGGTTTATCAGAGTGTACACCTGCGTCAGAGATCAGTGAGCAACCAGTAACAATTATGGGTCAAAATCTTGAGATTTCAATAGTGCATCAGGAGAATGATGCATGCACGTGAGTTGGCCATTTCCCATTATATTAAGGAGAAACTCATATCTTGAGTTCAATGTATAATTTAACAGATCTATGTAATAATGATTCTGGTGATGGAAATGATTTCATTGTCAAATCTTGTTTTATATTTATGCCAAAATATATTTACACATTGAAAAATCAAGGTCTCTCATTATGACAGCACGAATGAGAGGCCCAATAACCTGTGGAAAACCATAATGACACATATTTAAATAAATCTGTCCATGCAGCTTCACTGGAGATATATTCATGCCTAAAAATAGTACGATCATAACTTTTTTAATATTAAAATCTACAGGCCCAAAGGGGTAACCCGTAAACCCCCCCCTCACCCCTCTGGATCAGCTACTGTGCTGCCCTGGCAGTGCTTCTCCTGGGCCAAAAATACAATTAGCCACAAAGGCCAGTTTTCAGTGAAATGCGTTGATGTGTGGCTAATTTGTATGCAAATATATGCAATTTTCATTAGCCACATGGAGGATGCATTAGCCAATGCTAATGTGGCTAATGGCTAGGAAAAGCACTGCCCTGGTGATGGATATGAATTTCGTCGCAGTAGCTCTTGGATAGTGCGGCAGCGGCATGCCATTCCAAATTTTTGAAAGGGAAAAACTTTTGCCACCAGAGCACAATTTGGCCAAAATTACCTGGAATACTGAAGAGAACTGATTTTCATCACTGCTGGTACCCCCATTCCTGAATTATAGGCTCTGGCCCTAATAATGTGATTTTGAGAAAAATGTTCTTTTTTCAACAGTCCTATTCTGGTCCAATTTGCATGATTTTTGGTAAAAATCATGTGGTAAATGTCAAAATTATAATGTATGTACTATAATTTGATTATTGAAGTGAGACCAATGCAGGTTTTTGCAATATTTCGTATGTAGATAATAATAATATGACTTCATACCGCTTCTTCTATTATTGTAAAGAGAATGCTTATTCAAGAACTTTAAATAATTCCAAATAATTCATCGTATCAAACTGTACAAGTCTATTTACTGAGTCAACTGCTTAACATCCAAGTGCAATAACAGTATAGGGCTAATTAAAAGCCATTAAGTAGGCCTGCTTCATTGATAATGTAAGTGGACTGCTATTCCTGCTGGCCAAAAGTATAAATTCTGATGGCAGTTACCGTCTCCTGAAAATATTGTTACCGTTCTCTACCCTGAAATCGTTTTTACAGTTACCGTCTCTCGATTCAAAACTTCACTGGTAAAACATGGCTTTTCTACTACAGCTTGAGCAAATTTGAAGTGCTAGGCTTAACACACGAATATGGCACTATTATTCAGCCAAGTCCCAACCCAAACTATGCATTATTAGATCCAGGAATTGAGTATTTAATTCCAGTCACATGACTAACATTTTTGGTGTCAGCCATTTTAGGATACGGTAACAATTGTTACCGTACTCAGTGGTGGAGGGGTGTAATTGCTCTGCAGACAGTACTCCTTGCTATCACAGAAAATTGTAATTCCCATATTATAATGGTGTTTGAGAAAGCATGTGCCTATTTTAAACATACATCAATCATTGAGTTTCGGGGCTTTTCATTGCTCCAAGAGCTTCAAAGGTGTGTTCGCGAAAATAGGATGTCTTCATGATGGCTCAAATTTATGAGGAGCAGATATGATATTGTCATCATGGTATCAGCATAAAAATGGCAGAGACTGATGGTAGGTTGGAGATAACATAATGAAAACATTGACAAATGGCTGTCCCGAAGTCTCAGGAAAATGTCTCGGAAACTTAAAAAAGCAAAGAAAATAGTCTGACATTTAATCAATGTATGCTGTTTTAAGTCAGGGAATACTTTTACACCTTGACTGGAAGACAACTCTATGCTCTCAAGAACAACACATACTGCTTTCTAGGATATATGTTTCAGTTTACCAGGACCTGGGTATTTTGTACTGGTGCATGGTGTGATGCAGTGCAGGTCTTCTTGAGACTTTTTACAGGTGCGGGATAAAAACCAACTATTTACAATCTTAATTTCATTTCATTTATGGCGACTTTGAAAGTCTCTGTCGTCGGCTTGTTTATGACCTCTTCTGGGATGTTGTTCCAGATCTTGATTGCGCTCGGGAAGAAGGAGTAGTACTTGTACACCTCTGTCCTTGCATACGGCAGCACACAGATGTGAGTGACACTGGCCTATAATTCGCAGCACTGCTCTTGTCTCCTTGCTGTGTTACAATATTACATTTTGTTGATGTGGAAGTTATGAATATATCTTTGTTTAGAATGGAAGAAAACCATTCATCCAAAGGAAGCCAGTATATCATGGATAATGTAAATGTGATTACGGAATTCATCATTTATATTTGTATGCATATATATGAGGCATTTATATTCGCGTAGCGACTGGCGGCGAAGCCGCCAGTCGCGGAACGCGAACTTAGGGCATCAACACTCCATTTGACATCCCCCACTGGACCTCAAAACATTGATGGTCGACAATTTGTCAGTGTGCTAAAAATAGACTTGTCAGGTCCAGCCACAGAGCAACTGATTCGTTGCGAATTCAAAATGTTAAAAAACATACCTTTGTGTTGTTCAAATGTGTATCAATATCCGTGTTGTGTAATATATGTCCTCCACATACATTATTCCATAGGAATTCACATTTAGCCACGATACAACGAAAGAAAATCGTTCACGGAATTGACAGACTGCAGCGCCACCACGAAGGTGGCACTGATGACGCTTTATCAAAGACCTGTACACATCTATTTCTGCAATTAGCCACTGCAGTTATTATTTAGTTATATTTTATAATCAAAGTGACTAGGAATTAATTTTCACAACGATTTGTTGTGTGAAGTGATATTTCAGTTCGTACACTAGGGGGCTTATTTGTAGTAAGCGCCATCTGGCCATCTGGACCAGTTTCACTTGACACACTTAGAGAAATTAGGTCAAATGCACATTCCATCGTGCTCGTGTTGTGAACACGGTTGAATGTGAAAGATCTAGAAGTTTAGCAGGTAAAGCTACATCTCAGGAATTTGTGCCGACTTCAACAAGAACTGCAACTCCTGCCTAGGTCTGGAAACCTCCCACTTGACTTGGGCCAATTGGGGAAGTTTGGTCCACACAAACGAAAATGTCACTGAATCGTTTGGTAGTGTATGGCCATATGTAGGATATTTATCGTTTCCTAACTTTAGGGTACATTTTTGGAACCAATGTTTTTTTTATTCTATGATGTCCATAGAACAAAACCTGAGTTGGTTCCATTTTTTTCTATGGCTCCTAAGGCGGCCATCTTGAAATCCAAGATGGCCGCCACTGAAACACTATTCTTGGCAATATCTCAACAATGGATTGACATAGAGATACAAATGATGGGTCAAAATTGTGTAGTTTGAGCTGGAGAATTCAATGGTACCATGTTTTTTAATCCCAAGTGAAAAGAAAAGTAAATTAATTTATATTTTTGGTATTTTCTTGCATGTATGAGAAGCGTTTCAAAAGTTCTGACCACTCGTTTTTGTGGACTTTCTATTCGAAATAGCTGAATAAAATTTTCACAGAATTAATTTCAGGTATTTACTGTGTACTCTGAAAAAATCTAACTTGTTGACAGTGTTTAAATAACTTTTCTGTTGTCATGGAAATAAAACGTCAGGTAACCTAGGCCACTCAATTTTAGGCGAAATGAGCAATCTCGATGTGTAAATAATTATAAAATTTACTATATCTATGTGCAATTGATTATGTAAAAAAAATATTTCTTGACAGTCTGACAGTATTTAAAAGTGTTCTCTGTTACTATGAATTGGTTTAGCCCCTTATCTGAAGCAATCATCAGCTCCTCAAAACTGAGCCTTTCCCAAATTGTAGAAAATCAAGTACATAACCTCGTGATGAGTATTATTTCTTTCATTTCTGAACTGGATATATGTAGTGTAAAAGCCATGGAAGACCAAAGCTGTTAATAAATGCAGATGAAGTTGGGTTTGACCAAAGCTGTTTATTAAGGCAGATGAAGTTGGGTTTGGATCCCAAGATTCTTGAGACTGCTGGTAGTGAATTGTTTCAGCCAGAGCATTCCCAAAAACTTGCATTTCTAGTAACGCCACTGTATCTATGATGTAATGTTGTTATTCAAGGTCCAATGGTCCAATGCCCAGGTAGAGTTTATTTTGATTAGATGAAACTATATAAAGAAGATCAATAGAAGATTTCATAATTTTAACAAGAATTGTAAATGTATAGAGAGACAACATTACATAGAGTGCAACAAAGACACAAAAGGCTCATAGGAATGATCAGACATTACACCCTTCCTGTTGCACACACACCAGTACAATAATAGCAATATGAAAATATGACAATATACAAGTATATATTATATATAAACTAATATGTTGCAATGTCTCAGAGAAAGGCCAGGGCCTCAACACAACTCACTCGCAAACTTATGTTTCAACCTTGGCCACAATATCTTGAAGTTCAATCCGAGGAACTGGATCATGTGAGTAATGATTGGCCTAAAGAACCTAACAAGAATCCGAGGATTCAAAACCCTAGGTTCTGTTGGGAATTAGAAATTAAGCATA